>JASDQU010100366.1:40456-60120 GCA_032191745.1 Picea mariana
CGTGGTTCACCCAGTGTGGGCTACGTCCACCAGAGAAATTGCCAGGTCCTTCCTTTATTATTATCCAGCAAATGAAGGGATACAACCTACAGCAAAACCTGCTGTAACTTCCTCTTCTTTCTCTCACAGTCTCCTCTCTCAAAATACAATATTCACTCTCATACATAGCCGCAATACATTTCCCTCATAAAAGAGGCTTGCCTTCTAGGGAAAAAAACCCTAACATAATCTCTATCGTTCGATCTGCGACCTTATAATGAACGGTCCAGATTTACAATGAAATTACAACATACTTTTATAAGGCAATTTTTCTTTGGGGGCTTCGCCCCCGAACCCCCGCTGGGGGGCCGCTTGCCCCCAGACCCCCCATCCGGGGGGATGGACCCCCCAGACCCTGCAGAGGGGGTACCCCCCCCTGCACTCCCCCGCGTGGAAGAGTGTACATACTTCTGGGGTGTAAATACTTCATGGGGTATAGACACGGCTGAAAGTAAAGGACCTCTGCATCAGGAAGATAATCAGGCTCCACAACCAACACTGTTCTCCTCAAAACGTCCATGTGTCAATGAGTTATGTCTTCACAAAACCCTAGCCCCTCTAGGTGACGTCAAGCCTCCAAAGGTGACATTTTTCCTCTCCTAGGAAAAATGTTTGGCATGTAAGGGCTAGGTCACATCGTACATAATATATTGTATGCCTCTAAAGGTATTTATCTCTCATCTAGCATGCGGGCCCTTGGCATCCAACGTGTGGGCTTCAATCCCCATGGAATCCCAAGCTAGGCTTGTTCTTCCAAAACTATCAACCAACTAGGTACTGCAAAGACAAATAAGCACGCCCTCCAAGGATCTCAAGTCATAATATCATAGTGAGAAAATCAAATCAATAAATGAGCCACCTAAGCATGTGCATCAAATATTACCTGGTCAAACAAGTAAGTGCTCAAAGGCATTATGTGACTTTCCAAGCTTGGATATGGGAGAGTTGACAAGGTGTCCTATTGGGTAGATCTTTCCCTAGGTCAAGGAGTGTTTCCCAAGTGATCCCTCTCTAAGCCATGTGAAGTAGATGAAGTGGTTATGGATCAAGACTCACTCAACATGGGGTTCATGACATACAAGAGGTTGTAGTGTCTCATTCGTGGGTGCCTTTGTAGAGGGTGTGCGACACCTTCGTTTGGAATGCACTTTTTCCAAGCCCATCCTCTTTCCATTCTTTGTTTCTTTTATGTTTTAAAGGATGAGTTGAAGGCCACTATATTGGCGTGGTGCCTAGATAATGACAATGTCACTCACAAATACCTTGCAAAAATGAGAAGGCTAGCTCGTGATAAGGCCCCCTTTCTCTCAGTTGTGAAACTAAGATCCACTACCCTAGCTTGGTGGCCAGATGATGGTAATGTCATACCCCTAGATACCTATTATCATGATAGGTCGGCTTGTGATGAGACCTCCTATCCTCCAACTAACTCCATAAACATTATATCATGTTTTCTTCTGGGTCCCTCTTTTCTTATAGAGAAGAATTTCATTGTTGTCTCGTGGGATCCATGGGCGAAGCATATAGAAGGTTTATATATAGGGTTTTATCTTTTATCCAACATCAGTCCCTCTGGGCCTTCAACCCCTTCTTCCCATAGAATGAGGGACAACCCCTTCCTGGTTCAATACACCCTAAAATCCCAAGAGACAAGGAAATAGGGGGGTTAAGTGATGGAAAGTTGTAAGTATGGTTGGGAACAGTATGATGGTTCTTCAAGGGAGTTCCTAGTAGCAAACCCATTCTAGAGGAAGACCACTTACTAGGGCACAATATCAACCACCAAGGTGGAACAGAGAAAAGAAATAATGTCCAAGCATATGTCATGAAATATAAAGCAATCTAAGATACAACATACTCAAAATAACTCAAATAATGAAATGGCACTCACCATAATACATGTATTGTACCTCATGGAACAAGGCCCAGTGCTTCTCATAAGCTAGTTGGTGTGGTGGATGCCATCCTGAAAATCCTGACATTTTTGGTGGTAAGAAGGGTCTCCATCTAGGCAAGTGGACATTGTTGGTCATGTAGTCTCTCGGCACTCCATATCTGCAACCAGAGGGCCTCGAGACATGATCTCCTTAGTTATCCCACAAAATGGGGATAACAGTCCATAGTAATAGCTTAAAGTGGTTTATTTCAAGTAGCCTATTCTAAGTGTCATTTGTTGGAATGATGATCATATTAATTCAAATATGAATTTGTCTTTAATTTTCATATTTAAATAATATTTTGCGTACACATCCATTAGCTCCTCACTCTTATATCTCAAGTGGAATATTTTGTGGTTCTATGCAATTGATATTGGATTGTTGTCTTAAGGAATTTAATCACTTGTTCGAATCCTTTTAATTTACATTGTCATACATGTTATCCCCATTTCCCAGGGATAACTAAGGAAATGATTTCTCAAGGCCCTCAGGTTGCAAACATGGAGTACCAAGAGACAACTTGACTAGAAGTGTCCATTTGCACACACAAAGACCCACCTTGCCACCATAGTTCCAGGTTCATCATGAGGGTATCCACCACATCAGTTGGCTTTCGGAAGACATTGGGTGTAATACCCCTAGGCCGAACCCCAACTGTAAATGTAAATATAAATGTATATATGTATATAAGTTGGTGAGTTGTTTGATATCATTTTGTGTACACCTTCCATGGCATAGCGCTCACATGTACTGCACACTAAAATGATGAAGTGTGTGCATTCCAGGATACCACGCATAACAAACTTAAGTGCATGTTATTTTGAGGCCAGAGAGTCTTTGTGTATATGTTGTGTTTTTAGGTTGGTGAGTCGGGATGCAGAAAGGATAGTATGCATGCAATGTAAATGTAAAATGAAAAACACATCACTGTGGCAGACCAACCATGTAAAATAGTACGGGGGACTAAACTCCACTAGTTAGGGAAAGGGAGCTAAAAGTTAAGGATAATGGGCTAAGGTAGGGAGCTTAAGCCAAAAACGAACATTATATTAATATTCCTTAAAGTAAAAAGTATGGATAATTATTTTATCCTAAGTTCTAAGGATGGGGACAAGTGGGCCAAAGTAGTTCTCAACATGACAAGTGTCAAGTTGGGAACATGCATACATATAGTTTGGACTTGGTTTATTTTCCCATCATTCACTCACTCATTCAACTATCCTATGTTCCTTCCTATCATGGTACTTGTACCGTACATGTTCCTGTATATGTACTTGTACCTAGTTAGCTTAGGATCTGGACTTCAGAAGCAGGTTGTCAGGATCATGAGCAATTCTCTCTAGGTGAGAGAATTGTTGGGAATTGATTTCCCAAAGGTGCCAAACTATAGCTACAGGGCTTTGAGACTTCCTATCTGACCTGTTGCTGAAGTCCGGAAACGAAGTGGGGTAGTCGAGGGATTGTTGAGAAAAGAATGGGCATACTTTCTGGGGTGGGACAAGCATGTGGGGAATGAGGAACTGTAGATTGTTAATTCGATTTGGCACCTGTGACAGAGTTTTTCCTGTTGTCTGAGATACATCAGCTTGGTTGGGAATTCCTTTACCCAGGTAGAGTTTAGTCCCAGCTTGGGGGTGACCCACTGCTGAGAGTTTTGAGCAGTTTGGTGTAAGGCTGGGAGGAACGTGGAAGGTCTGCACGCAGTTGGTGATCTTTTTATCAAGATAAGTGTTAATTGTGTTCTAAATTATGTGTTGCGTTATTATTTATGTGTTTATTTTTATGGGTTTTTCTTGTGTGTGCTCCATGTGTATTTTTATTATTATTATGTATGAATCCATGCATTTGTAGAGTATTTATATGTTTTAATTTGGTATCAAAGTTCAAAATTTTTATGTGGCATAGCTCAACATATTTTTATGTTTTAATTTAGTATCAAAGTTTGAATTTTTGGTTGACATAGCCCAATTGGTTGTTGGGGATGCTACAATATGGTATCAGAGCTCCAATTTTCAACGTTGAGTCTGGATGGGCCGAGCAAGCTTAATGTTGAAGCAAAATTTCATAGAGAATTGATTTCGAAGTGGCCAAATTTCAAGTTGCAGTGTGTCCATGGTAAAAATCAAAAGATATTCCATGGAATAGGGCAAAATACCCAATTTCTATTGTTAAATTCGTGGGGAATTTGGGAAATTTTGCCAAGTGATGAAATATTCTTAATTTTAATATACGTCCTAGCAAATTCAGACCTAGAATTGGTTGAATTAAAAGTTACAAGGAAGCCATGACAGATTGAGCAAGATTGGTTGATTAAAATTCTCAATTCATGAATGAGTTTGGGAAAATTCATCCCAGGAATGTCAACCAGTAGTGAATTTTTATTGCATAGGTTGAATTTGTGTTATCGGAGTGAAATTGAACAAATTTCATAGTTGCAGAATGTCCATGGTAGAATGTGGGTAAAAAAATTGGGTAAAAGCCCAACAGCGGAATTCACGAGGAATTGAAGCATAGAGAATGAGGGTGCGCGGGTGTGTGCACTAAAATTTGGCGTTGCGGAGTGCAACCTAGGATGCATGGAAAAATAAGGGTGTGCAGGCGTTTTCACTAAAAATTTTTGTTGCGGGGTGCAAGTTGGGTTGGGCGGAAAAATAAGAGTGCACAAGTGTGCACACTAAAATTTGGTGTTGTGCGGTGCAAGTTGGTGATGCGAGGAAAAAGAATGGTGCACGTGTGTGCACACTAAAATGTGGCATTGTACGATGCAAGCGGGTGAAGCGCAAAAAAATTATGGTGTGCAGTATGCGCAGTAAATTTTAGCATTGTGTGGTGCGGATTGGGGGGTGCAAGCATAATATTGGCACGTGCAGTGTGCACACACATATTATTGTCGCATGTGGTGTGCACACTATGAAATGGAAAAGCACAGAGGAAATTTGTTGGTGCACGTGCAATGTTGGTATGTAGTGCATGCATGCTGAATATTCACGCCATGCGATGGTTTAATTAATGGTGTGCCTAGAACTTCAACATGCTGTAACAAGAATCCCATAACCCAGAAAGAGGTGAAACTTGGACAGAATGTCCAAAATATGTATATGAGGAAACCCAATTGGAACCATTCTAAAACTCCAACGAAACAGCTGAAAAAATGCATAATTACAACACAAATTTGCACCAAGATGAAGTGTGAACAAAAGAATTAATGGACAATTTTCAAATAACCATAACTTTCTTCTCAATACTTAGAATTAAGAATGGAAGTAGGCATTAGAAAGGTATTGGATAGTATAATATAAATAATCATCTAGAAAATTGATATGGGCAGTCAATTTTACAAGAAATCAAAAGAAATAATTTTGATGCCTTATTGAACCATAACTTTACATAATTTAATGAATTGTTAAATTATTTATCCTAACAAGTTTTGTTGGTTGCACATTTTGCAAAGTTAACATCAATTATATCATAACAGGATTAGAAAAAATTTCAGATTCATGGAAGATACACAGGGGACTTACAACCATGAAGATGAGATTAAAGGGATGTATGTCAATATGGATAATGAAGGTATAAATTCAAATGGACATAGAGAAGGAAAGGAAAAAAGCATGAACTTGGTAGAGACCATTAAAAGTTTGAAAAAGGATGTCCAAAGTTATAAAGTTGATAATGAGAGGATTATGAAAGCCAAGGAGCAGCAGGAGGGCTTCAACATAAAGTTAATGCAGAGCTTGGACATAATAGAAAGAAAGATGGATAAGGAGAATGACGCAAGAAAATAAGGAAGTCATGGGCCTCATGATGAGAGGAGAAGAACAAGGAGTGTTGGCAGACATCACCATAACTTCCCAAGGCATTCCACTAGGAGAGCACACAATAGTTCAATTCCATCCCTTATCAGGAAACATAAGAAGAGGTATGGGGTGGATGAGCTACATGGAGAAATGAACAAAATCAAGCCTCCTATATTTGATGGTGAACATGGGAAGGATGAGGATGAAAAGGCATGGATGTTAGGCATGAGGAAGTATTTTCAATTGTATAATTACTCTACTCATGTAAAAGGAAGGATTTCCATCTATCAGCTCAAGGGAAATGCATCCATGTGGTGGGACCAATTTGTGCAGGTGCAACACATTAATGAGAAAAATGTTACTTGGAGGGAATTAAAGAGGTATTTTCAAAAGAAATACTTGACTAAGAGATGTTATGACAAGAAAATGAAGGAGTTCTTTGAACTCAAGCTTAGGAGTATGACCATAGATGAATATGAAAGGAGGTTTTTAGAGTTGTTGAAGTATGTTTCTTTCATCAAGGATGAGCCAATTAAGATTCAGAGGTATTAGAGTGGGATTCCATAATTTATCAGTGACAATATACAATATGATGATCCCAAAACATTGGAGGAGACCATAAGGCGAGCTAAATGACTTTATGATCAGCATAAAAAAAGACCAAATTTCCAAAAATCTTGAGAAGACAAGAAGAAAAGAAAGATGGAACAAAGGAAGAAGGGGACTAAGCCACCATTCTTCAGAAATAATTCTCAGGGACATCCAACTTCTAGAGAACCCAGAATGATCGAGACAGTGGGGAAAAGACCAAGGAAGCCACCTATTCAATGTTGGGGTTGTGGGGGGGATCATATGTACAGAGATTGCCCTCACAAAGGTGAAAAGGTGAGGATTGTTCACAATGGACAGTAAAATGATACAGTGGAAGACATGGGAAAAAATGTACCTAGGATCTATGCAACCCTGGACAACAAGCAAGATGAATTTCAGTCACATATGATTGAAGTGGAAGGTAAGATCAACAACCAAACCATTTTTATTTTAATTCATTTAGGAGCTAGTCTAGCATTTTCCAATAAGCAAGATTGGAAAATATTGGTTGTTGCAGTTGGCTATCAGAGCTAAAAGAAAAATTAATGAGATGGTTAAGGCATGTCCAATGGACATGAATGGAATGAGCACCAAGGAAGATTTGAACATCATACCTTTAGGTTCCTATGACTTCCTAATTGGTATGGATTGGTTGGACCAACACCATTCTATCCTAGACTGTTATAATAAGGCATTTACTTTCTTGGATGAGGAAGGGAACCTAAGGACAATATAGGGAATTCCCAGGGCAGTAACCGTCAGAGAAATTTCAACATTGTAGCTAAAGAAAAGTTACAGAAAAGGGTGTCAAATATTTGTTGCACATATGGAAGATACATCTAAAGATAATGTGCCAAATATTGAATATTATGCAGTCCTAAAAGAGTTTGAAGATGTATTTAAAGAAATACCAGGATTACCCCCTAAAAGAGACATTGATTTCTCCATCAATCTGATTCCTGGAGCAACCCCAGTATCCAAGACCCCTTACATGATGAATACACTAGAATTGAAGGAATTGCAAATGCAACTTGAAGAGATTCTAAAGAAGGGGTATATATGCCCAAGTGTGACACATTGGGGTGCCCCAATATTATTTGTGAAGAAAAAGGATGGAACATTGAGACTATGCATTGACTTTAGGTAGTTGAACAAGGTAACTGTGAATAACAAGTATCCTTTGTCAAGGATCAATGACCTCTTTCATCAGTTGAAAGATGCAAAAATATTCTCCAAGATCGATCTCAAGTCAGGATATCATCAAGTAAGAATTAAATATGAATACATCATCAAGACTACTTTCCAAACAAGGTATAGTCATTATGAATTCACAGTGGTGCCATTTGGATATCAAATACACCAGCTGTCTTCATGTATTTAATGAATGGTATTTTCAGATAATACTTAGATATGTTTGTCATTGTATTTTTTGATGACATTCTTATATATTCTAATTCAAAGGAAGAGCATGAGAAACACTTGAGGATGGTATTACAAGTATTAAGGGAGCATCAATTGTATGCCAAATTGAGCAAGTTCTCATTCTATCAAAAACAAATTCATTATTTGGGACATATAATTTCAGAGAAAGGGATAGCAGTGGATCTTGAGAAGATAGAGGCCACTAGAGGATGGTCAACGCCAACGAATGTGACAGAGGTCAGATCATTCATGGGCCTTGCAGGCTACTATAGGAGATTTATTAAAGGATTCTCAAAGATTGCACACCCAATAACTTCCTTGCAAAAGAAGGGTGTGAAGTTTCAATGGACATTGGATTGTGAAAAGAGTTTTCAACACTTGAAGAATTTATTAAAAAGTGCTCCAATACTAAGGATTGTTGATACAAATGGCGACTTCATTGTATGCATTGATGCATGTAAAGAAGGGATTGGTGGAGTCCTCAGTCAAAATGGGTATGTGGTATGTTATGAATCAAGGAAGTTGAAGGACCATGAAAGGCACTATGCTACTCATGATTTGGATTTGGCAGCCATAGTGCATGCCTTGAAGATGTGGAGGCACTACCTCATGCGGAAAAGATTCGAGTTGAGGACATACCATAGTGGTCTAAAATATTTATTCGGACAACCAACTCTAAATGTTACGCAAAGCAATGGTTAGAATTTCTCAGTGAATATGAATTTGATATAAAGAATATCAAAGGGAAAGAGAATAAGGTGGTTGATGCACTTAAAAAAAGGGTGCCTAAGCTGCATGCTACAGACATTATCATTTACCAATCAGATTTGAAAGATAGAATCTTAGAGGCTGCAAAATCGGATTTGTAATACATGGAAATAATAACAAAATCACAGCAAGGTATTTTTTGCAGCAAAAAATTAAAGACTATAAGCTAGAAAATGATGAAATTATCATGTGCAGGAGCAAAATTTATGTGCCAAATTCCCAAAAATTTAAAAATATGATATTGAGAGAAATGCATAATGTACCTTGTGTTGGGAACCCAGGTTATCAAAAAACTATTGCAGCTGTCAAGAGCCAATATTATTGGTCAAGCATGAAGAAAGAAGTTGTTGATTTTATTTCCAAATGTTTGGAGTGTCAAAAGGTCAAGGTTGAGCATAGACACCCAGCTAGTTTTCTACAACCATTGCCCATTCCGGAGTGGAAATTGGAATTTGTAACAATGGATTTCATCACCAAACTTCCCAGAACAAACAAGTAGCAGGATTCTATCATGGTAGTGGTGGATAAGCTTACTAAAGTTGCCCATTTTATTCCATTAAAGCTCACACACAAAGCATCCAACATTGTTGATATTTATATGAGATAAATTGCTCAACTACATGGTATACCTAAGAAAATTGTGTATGATAGAGATCCAAAATTTACATCAAATTTTTGGAAGGGATTATTCAAGGGATTTGGAACAAATTTAAATTTTAGCACAACTTCTCATCCAAAGTCAGATGGGAGAACAGAGAGGGTGAATCAAGTGATTGAGGATATGTTGAGGATGTGTGTGATGGATAAACCATCAAAATGGGAAGACTACCTAAACTTAGTAGAGTTTTCTTATAAGAATGGGCACCAAACATCTTTAAAGATGAGCCCATTTGAGGCACTTTATGGCAGAAAGTGCAACACACCGGTAAGTTGGGACAACCAAACAGATAGAGCAGTGGTTGGGCCAGAATTACTCATGGAAATGGAAGAGAAAATGATGAAAATAAAAGAGAGTTTAAATGTTGACCAAGACAGGCATAAAAACTATGTTAATAAGGGCATAACTCACAAGGAATTTAAAGTGGGTAACCATGTATTCTTGAAAGTAAATGCCAACAGAAGTTCCCTGAAGTTGGGAAATTGTTCAAAGTTGACAGCTCGTTTTGTGGATCATTTGAAATCCTAGAGAGGATTGGGCCTGTAGTATATATGCCTGCCTTGTCTGCATCAATGTCTATTCATAATGTATTCCATGTGTCTTTGCTAAAAAAGTATGTACCTGATGTTAATCATGTCATTGATTGGAATGTGATTCAAGTGGAGCAAGAAGGTGCCTTTCAAGTGCATATGGTGTGCATATTGGACCGAAAGATCAAGCAGCTCTGGAATCGAGCCATAGAGATAGTAAAGGTCCAATGGACCTGGTATGGTCCTATAGATGAAACTTGGGAGCAAGAGGATGCTATGTGGGAAGAATACCCGCATCTTTTTGAGTATTTTTGAAATTTTGGTTGTATATGTGTATATATTGCACTAAGGATAGTGCATAAATAAGGGGGAGGGGAATGTAATACCCCTAGGTTGAACCCCAATTGTAAATGTAAATATAAATGTATATATGTATATAAGTTAGTGATTTGTTTGATATCATTTTGTGCGCACCTTCCATGGTATAGTGTGCACATTTATTTCCCACTAAAATGATGAAGTGTGCACATTCCAGGATACCGGGAGTAACAAAATTAAGTGCATGTGATTTTGAGGCCAAAGAGCCTTTCTGTATATGTTGTGTTTTGAGGCCGGTGAGCCGGGATGCACAAAGGAAAGTATGCATGTAATGTAAATGTAAATGTAATCACATGCAAATATTAATGAAAAACACATCACTACTGCAGACCAACCATGTAAAAGATGATGGGGGACTAAACTCCACTAATTAGGGAAAGGGGGATAAAAGTTAAGGATAAGGGGATAAGCTAGGGAGCTTAAGCCAAAAAGGAATATTATATTAATATTCCTTAAAGTATAAAGTATGGATAATTATTTTTTCCTAAGTTCTAAGGATTGGGACAAGTGAGCCAAAGTAGTTCTCAACATGACAAGTGTCAATTTGGGAACATGCATACATATAGTTTGGACTTAGTTCATTTTCTTGTCATTCCATCATCATTCACTCACTCATTCAGTTGTCCTTCGTACCTTCTTGTCACGGTACCTGTACCGTACATGTACCCATACTTGTACCCATATCTGTACCTGTACGTAGTTAGCTTAGGAGTTGGATTGAAGAAGCAGGTTGTCAGTACCGTGGGATATTGAAGAGGCGGGTTGTCAAGCCCATGAGAAATTATCTCTTGGTAAGAGAATTATTGGAAATTGATTTCCCGAAGGTGCCAAACTGCAGCTACAGGGATCTGAGACTTCCTGTCTGGCATGTTGTTGAAGCCTGGAAAGGAAGTGGGGCAGTCGAGGGAGTGTTGAGCAGAAAAGGGGCACACTTCCTCGAGTGGGAAAGGACTGTGGGGAATGAGGGACTATAGGATGTTAGTTCAAGTTGGCACCTGTGATAGAGTTTTTCCTGTTGTCTGAGATACATTATCCTGGTTGAGAATTCCTTTACCCAGGTGGAGTTTAGTCCCATATCAGGGGTGACCCACTGCTGAGAGTTTTGAGCAGTGTGATCTAATGCTAGGATGAACGTGGAAGGTTTGCATGCATTTGGTGATATTTTTATCAAGATAAGTGTCAATTGTGTGCTAAATTATGTGATGTGTTATTATTTATGCTTTTGTTTTTATGGGTTTTTCCTATGTGTGCTCCATGTGTATTTTTATTATTATTCTATATAAATCCATGTATTTGTAGAGTATTTGTATGTTTTAATTTGTATCAAAGTTCAAAAATTTTATGTGGCATAGCCCAACGTATTTGCATGTTTTAATTTTGTATCAAAGTTTGATTTTTTGGTTGGCATAACCCAGTTGGTTGTTGGGGATGCTACATTGGGTCTTTCTCCATGAGGTAAAATCCAGGTATTATGGTGAGTGTCATTTCAATATTTGAGGCATTTGAGTTTGTTGCATTTAAAACTACTTTTGATTATGTAGCGTCTACTTGGAAATTATACTCTTTTCCTTGTTTCACCTTGGTGGTTGACATTGCACCCTAGTAAGTGGGTCACCCTTGGGGATAAGTTTGTTACTGGAGGTCTTCTTGACGAGTGATCCTACCACTCCTGACCATAGTTGTCACTTTCCACACTTCATCCCCTGATCTCCTTATCTTTTGGGATTTTTGGGTGTACTGACCCAAGAAGGGATTGTCCCTCATTTCATGGGAAGAAGGTGTTGAAGACCCAGAGGCATGTAGCTGAAAAAATATAAAATCCAATCATGAATCTTCTAGATGCTCTCCCAGGGATCCCTAGGAAAATGAAATGCCTCTCATAATAAACTGATGAGACTCGTGAAAAATAACTAAGACAAAATTTCAACCAACGTGGAGCATGTATGAGAACTGTTTTTCATGCTTAGGTAGAAGCCCCACACATTGTTTTCAACTTGGGGAAGCATGATGTAACCAGGGTAGAGTCAAGGTGGCAATTGTTTTTCATGCTTAGGTAGAGGCCCCACCTTGGCTTCAATAAGGAAACATCTTATAAGAAAAAAAAGGCAATGAATGGGCTTGGAAAAAGATTGCATTGAAAATGAAGGTGAAGCCCACAGGTTGGATACCATGGACTAGGAACTAGATGATGATGCTAGCCTTCGGAGGCTTAAGAGGAACCTTGGAGGACCCTTCCTAACCCTTCATCAACCCAATGACCTACCTTTGGAGGCTAAAGCACCATATTTAGGGGGTGACATCATGCATGAGCTAGGGTTTTTGGTGGTGGTGATGTTATTGGTTGACACTTGGCATCTTTGGATGGAGAGGAACCCCTTGAATATCATAGGGCTCGAGGAGAAGGCCTTTGGAGGCCCAACGTATCATCTCCAAGCCCAACGTCCTTCTCTTGATGCCAAATCATTGCCCTAAAAGGGTGGCGTCATTTTTATTTTAGGGTTTTGTATTTGCAAAATCAAATTTAAATTTGTAAAGGGGAAAAGTAAGGGTTGTTGACCTCTTAGTTTTCGGTTTACCCTAAAAATAAGTGGAAAAACACTTCTAGTAGGATTTGTATAAATAGAGATCATTTATGTTTCATTTTGATCATAGCTCTCCCATTGTGAGAAGACTAGTTGCTAAAATTTGTGCCCTAATTGGGAAATTTGGTATCTCTCTCTTGTGTAAATGATTTTTGGTGATATCTCTTGGTGAATTTGTTAGCTAAGGTGGTGTGCACCTCTTGGAGACTTCTTCTCTTGCTTATGAATGGTAATTGCTTGGTGAACTAGGGTTTGATCTTGCATCTCTCTTGGAATTGGTAAGGAAAATATGCAATTGTTAGTTCTTCTTGCTTGTTTTATCATTATTGTTGGTTGAAACCCTAGGAGGGGTATAAGTGCATACACCCTCCATTAACCTTCATCTCATTTTCTAGTTTACAAGTCATTTTTTGCAAGGTTGCTAGGAGGAGTACATGGTTGTACACCCTCCTAAATATACCTTGGTTTGATTTTCATACCCTAGGGAGTAAGAGGATTTACACCCCTAGTGATTTTGTTGATCTAATTCATGTTTTTCAAGACTCCATTCACCCAAGTTTTAAAGGCACTAATATGAAGTTTGCATTCGTAAAAGTGATTTAGTGATATATTGATATTGTTCAATTTGGGATCTATTATTGATGCTTTGAGGTTGCTAAGGCCTCTAGGGTGTCTAGTTTTACTTAGTATTCTTGAAGCTATAACTAAACAAAATCTACAACTATTAGTGCTACAAAAATTACTCTCTTTTTGGTTTTATAACTGACATTTCAACCATCAAAATTTGCTAGCAAGATGCCATAATAATCTACTAATCTCAATGCACTTTCTGGGGGTTCACTTGTACTTTTTTTGGGTTGAAATTTTATGTTGTAGAAATAGTTTTCTACATCCATAAGGCTGATAATATATCTTTGCAATACTTTTTTATAACAACCTTATTTCATTGCTAAAGTCTTATTCTTTCATACTTGAGTTATTCTAGTGATTGCTAGTTTATCTCTTGCATCATTTACCTGAATTTTAGCATATTGTAACAGATTTAATAATCATTTACTTTCCTATATATATTTATTTTGATTGTTGCAAATAGGGAAAACAAGATTAACTTTCTTTTCCATTGGAATTTTTATCTTGTATCTCGTCTTTTCTTGTGTCTCGAGTAGGTACAATCATCTTTCGTCGGTATTCAATTTCCTTGGAAACTATTAACCACTTCTAACACTCTTTTCCAAGCTATATTCCACTTAGTATATTTACCTATAGGGGCATCACTTCCATCATATCACTTATCATCTCATTTCCCCCTAGGGTCACTCGGGACTCCCCCTTGTGTTGGATTCTTCCTTCACTAAAGTGAGGGGAGGGTTTATATGAGTTGATAGTGGGTAAACTCTCCCATCATTATCGCCATATTGTGGATTGGTTCAATATTTTCCCATCCTACAGTTTGTGCAATAACATTCTGGTGTCGTTGTTGAGGAGTATTTTGAATCCTATTTCATGCCCTAACGACACATTGGAAATCTTCATTCTCAAATCCCTTACCCCTAGCTTGCCTAGAAACTCTGCTTGAAGGATGTTCCCCTTCCACCCTTGATGAGCTCTTCTTGAAGCTCATCTAGTGACTTCACCTTCCAAGAACCCACCTTTCCCTTATATCCCCCTCTCCATCGTTTGACGAGCCTTGATCTCATATGGAAAATCCACTGGAGTATTTATCCAAGTGATGGAAAGATGTCTATGTGGCACTTTCATGAGGCATACAAAGCCTTGGATGTTCAGTCTGTTTATTGGTATCCAAATAAATGCCCAATGAAATAGTTCATTCATGTCCCTAAGTTCGATGGTGATCCATCCTCGGTTGCTTTTCGTGTCGTCAAGTTTTCTTAATTCATCATACACAACAACATAGAACAAAAATATGTGATTGTGAAATTGTTTCTCTTATCTCTTGAGGAAAGGAAAATAGATTCGATCAGACATTCTTGTAGCCCTAAAAGTATTTCTTCTTCAATAATCCTTATTCGATATTTCCTCAAGCATTGGAGCCCTAGAAATCAGAAGCTCGAAGATACTATTCAAGACCTTCAGGGCGTTCTCCAAGGATGTTTGTTTCTTTCAGATCTTATTGAAGGTTTGAAGGAAACACTTATTCTAAAATCTGATGAAAGCGCAGTTGACGAAGAAGAAACTGAGGATGATAGTAATGAGGAAAATTTTGAGTGACTTAAGGAAAACATATAGGAATAAAATGAGTTATGTGAACAATGAATTGAACACTACCATAATAAGGACTTTCTGGTCAAGTTCTTGGTGCAAAGAAAAGAAGAATACAATTCTATCCTTCAAAATTATGAGAGGAATCCTACCCTGAACATGGAATGGGAGGTTTCCATTGCTTACTTCAGAGTAAAGTCATTGTGTGATGTTGTGAAAAATAAATACGGTTACCAGAAGGGCCTTCCATCTCAGGATCAATCATTCTTGATGCCTGAAGAAGTATCGAAACTCATTGAAGATCAAGATAAACTTTTTCTCAGAGAGAAGGTCCATAATGAAAGCTACCAAGAGAAAGAAGATCCTTGTGAAGATGAAGCACTTGTGTTTTCCCTCCCCTTTGATGAAGACATCATGTCTTATGTTCCTCTTTTACATCAAAAGGGGAACATGGAAAGTTATAATCCTTTTGAAAACATTGATGATGCCTTATTCCATTATTTTGGAAATGAAGAAAGCTACCCAAATGATCTTGATGAAGTTTCTCTTGCAGAAGGCTTGAATGATACATTGTTATGTGTTTTTCCTTTTGAAGAAAATGAAGTTGTGTAGTCTTGTGAAGAGGTAATCAACTCCTATGATGCATATGGAGTCATGGAACAACCCTCGGGTATATTTGACAATCACATTGATGATTTCCTACATGTTGGGAGACGTAGATGGGATGTGGGTTGCTTCATTATTGACAGAGATCCCACTTATGACATCGAAGCTAGATCTCAAACAAAAGGGGTTGAGTAGTCGTCTTCAAAGGACTGGTCTTCGTGCATATATGATTCATTTTTTGGCAGCCCGATGATGGTGTGGTTACAAACTTATTTCATCCATTTGAAGATAATTTGTTGTGATGTGCTCATGATGATTCTCAACGATCGTTTGAGATTTGTGATGAGTATATTTTCGGTGACCTGAGATTCTTCTATGAAGATTTCCAGCCACTCATGCTCATACTTTGATCGAAAACCAGGTTGTGGCCAGTCCAAAAGAGTCTGGGATCATGCTACCAAACATAAGTATTTTCATTTTGATACTTTTGGAACAGATTTGCAGATAAAGAAGCAACATTTTCTAAGACCGAGAGAAGAGTTTTTCTCTAGGCCTAAGACTGTGCCTTACCCCATTTCCTCTTGTTTGGAAAATCATCAAGTTTTCTTGGGATCCCTTATCTCCTCTCAGCATTCAGGAAGCAGTGAAATTTTGAGAGAAGACGAAGAACAAGCCCTTGCAAATGAATAAATCATTGAAGAAGGTCCTACAAATTTTTTGACGCTAGATCTCACTGAAATGTATCATAGAGTAAATTCCTTATGTGCCATCATCGCAGAAAAATCCGGTTTTAGTAATGAAGAAAAATTCAACTAAATGCATCATGTTGAATATCCACTTCAAGTTGCCCCGATTTATGTTATTCCAGCATGCGAAGACAAACAGAGGGTTAATTCCAATCGTATAGATGAGCCATCATCTATTTATGGTAGATCTCTTCATAGATGGATTGATCGAGCCTGTGGCTATTCTTTCAAGGAGAGATACCTTGATGAAATGATGAACAGGTGGTTGCACTGGTTTTATGACTTCACCTGACATCACCTATCACCTGATCTTCATGGCCCCAGGGCCCCATGTAAGTAGCTAGGTCATTTTGATCTTCTGCATTTGCATATTAATTGCTCATGGTATTTTAGTTGCATTTCATCTTTGATTTTCGTTTTTTTCTACTTGAATTATTGATTTACATGTTATATATGAAAAACACAAAAAAATTGTTTCTATATTAGTTGTTATTTTCTAACTTTGATTTTGATATATATGGACAAAGGGTGATAGAACCACCCTATAGTTTACAATTTTATGTTTCAGTATAGGCACAGGTCCAACCAAGATATGGTGTGTTTCTAATGCACTCTACGATGAGTACATGTCCCTAAGTAGAAGCCATATGTTATCCCCATTTCCTAGGGATAACTAAGGAGATGATGTCTCAAGGCCCTTAGGTTGCAAACATGGAGTACCGATAGACATCTTAACAAATAATGTTCACTTGCGCATACATAGACCCACCTCACCACCATAGTTCCAAGTTCATCATGAGGGTATCCACCACATCAACTGGATTCCAGAAGACATTGGGTATTGCTAAATGAGGTACAAGCTAGGTATTATGGTGAGTGACATTTCAATATTTGAGGCATTTAAGTTTGTTGCATTTAAAACTTCTTTTGATTATGTAATGTTTGCTTGGAAACTATGTTATTTTCCTTGTTTCACCTTGGTGGTTGACATTGTTCCCTAGTAAGTGGGTCACCCTTGGGGATAAGTTTTCTACTGGGAGGTCCTCTTGAAGAGTCATTTGAACACTCCTGACCATACTTGTCACTTTCCACACTTCATCCCCTCATCTCCTTACCTTTTGGGATTTTCAGGTGTATTGAACTATGAAGGGATTGTCCCTCATTTCATGAGAAGAAGGGGTTGTAGTCCCATAGGCCTATAGCTAGAAAAAAATAAATGTAAATCATGAACCTTCCATATGCTCTCCCATGGATCCCAAGGACAATGAAATGTCTCTCATAATAAATTGATGGGACCCGTGAAAAATAACTAATACAAAATGCCAACTAAGGTGGAGCATGTGTGGGCATTGTTTTTCATGCTTAGGTAGAAGCCCAACACAATGTTTTCAACTTGGGGAAGCATGATGTGACCAAGGTAGAGTCAAAGTGGGAATTTTTTTTCATGCTTAGGTAGAAGCCCCACGTTGGGTTCAACCTGGAAACATCTTAAAAGAACAAAAGGCAATGAATGGGCTTGGACAAAGATTGTATTGAAAACGAAGGTGAAACACACCCTCTACAAAGGCATCCATAAATGAGATACTACGATCCCTTGTATGTCATGAGACCCCATGCCCAAGAGAATTTCCCCCATCCTTTTCACTTTGTATACATGTCTTGAGGTACGATCCACCCAATAGGTCTCTTTATCAACCCTCCCATACCCAAACTTGGAAAATTGCATAGGGTCTTTGAGCACTTGTTTACTTGATGAGGTGGTTTGGATGTACATGGTTAGATGGGTATTTTATTGACTTGATGTATTCATCATGATTCATTTGAATTGATATCCTTGGAGGGCGTATTCATTGTCTTTACAGGACCCATTTGGTGGACAAATTTGGAAGAACGAGCCTAGCTTGGGCTTCCTTGGGGCTTGAATCCCATAGGTTGAATACCATGGCCCAGGCACTAGATGACGATGCTAGCCTTTGGAGGCTTAAGAGACACCTTGGAGGACCATTCCTAACCCTTCATCACCCCAACGAGCTGCCTTTGGAGGCTAGAGAGCCACATTTGGAGGGTGACGTTATGCATGAGCTAGGGTTTTTGGTGGTGGTGATGTTATTGGTTGACACTTGGAATATTTAGATGGAGAGGAACACCTTGAATATCATAACACTTGAGGAGAGGGCCTTTGGAGGCCCAATGTATCATCTCCAAGCCCAACGTCCTTTTCTTGATGCCAAATCATTGCCCTAGAAGGGTGAAGTCATCTTTATTTTAGGGTCTCTTATGTGCAAAATCAAATTTAAATTTGTAAAGGGGAAAAGTAAGGGTTGTTGACCCCTTACTTTGTGGTTTACCCTAAAAATAAGTGGACAAACACTTTTAGTAGGATTTGTATAAATATAGATCATTTCTATTTCATTTTGATCATAGCTCTCCCATTGCGAGAAGACTAGTGGCTGAAATTTGTGCCCTGCTTGGGCAATTTGGTATCTCTCTCTTGTGCAAATGATTTTTTGTGATATATCTTGGTGAATTGTTGAGCTAAGGTGGGGTGCACCTCTTGGAGAATTATTCTCTTGCTTATGAATGGTAATTGCTTGGTTAAGTAGTGTTTGATCTTGCATCTCTCTTGGAATTGGTAAGGAAAATCTGCAATTGTTAGTTCTTCTTGCTTGTTTCATGATTAATGTTGGTCGAAACCCTAGGAGGAGTATAAGTGCATACACCCTCCATTAAGCTTCATCTCATTTTCTAGTTTACAAGTCATTTATTGCAAGGTTGCTAGGAGGAGTACAAGGGTGTACACCCTCCTAGATATACCTTAGTTTGATTTGCATACCCTAGGGAGTAAGAGGATTTATACCCCTAGGGATTTTTTTGATCTAACTCATGCTTTTCAAGACTCCATTCACCCAAATTTTAAAGGCACTAATCTGAAGTTTGCATTGGAGAAATAAATTGTTTGCATTGGTAAACATGATTTAGTGAGATATTGATATTGTTCAAGTTGGGATCTATTCTTGATGCTTTGAGATTGCTAAGGCCTCTGTGAGATATTGATATTGTTCAAGTTGGGGTCTATTCTTGATGCTTTGAGATTGCTAAGGCCTCTAGTGCATCTAGGTTTTCTTAGTATTCTTGAAGCTATAACTAAACAAAATCTATTGCCATTATGTAAGTTTTAAACCTATGAAGTAAAGAAATGTATATAGATTCTTAAGCAAAACAGAATTTAATCAATGGCTCATACACAGAGTACACAAAGATTTTATACCGGAAACCCTCAACTGGGAAAACCTTTCTTATATTCATTATATCGAATTTCACCATTCATTATACAATATATACAATGTTTTTAGGTATTCCGTAGATACCAAAACCCTAATCCCTAAAATC
>JASDQU010100366.1:89653-106241 GCA_032191745.1 Picea mariana
CATATTTATTACATAAAGAATCAAAGAGCAAATCAAACTCATATACAGAACAGACTTCTTAACATATATCTTGTTTTTTCTTTTTCTCTGATCCTTTATATATATTCATATTTTGAGAGCCAACAAATTAATTTAGGTAAAATATACATTATTTGTAATACATTTGCCAACCTTGTAATCAACATTGCTAGGTTTTACAGAGAAACATTCTTTTTGTTTTATTATTTAAAAAAAAAAAAAAACTTTTGAATTCGAATTCTCATTATTTGAATTATAAAATGATAATTAAAAATTATTATCAAAAATCTTAAACACATACCAAATACAAAATAATTATATAATCTTAAACACATACCAAATAAAAAAAGAAAAAAGTAATTATATAAATGGAAGTCAAATATTTTTATTTTTATATTTAATATTAACAAAATAATATTTAGACTAATAAAAAGTTATAATAGATTAGACAAAATAATATTTACACTAATAAAAAAACTATAATAGATTAGACAAAAGAGCATGAATTTGAGATATTTGTTTTTAAATGGTTATGGAGAATAATAGATTAGACAAAAGAGCATGAATTTGAGATATTTGTTTTTAAATGGTATGGAGAAGACTTTGAGTGCACTCAACATTTTGTTTTATTATTGAAAATGGTTAATTATAAAAAGATAATTAAAAATCTTAAATACGCACCAAACTAAAAATTATATAAATAGAAATTTAATATTTGCACGTGCGACATTGTTACCTGACATACCACTGCCTTTACCTGATGCTACCAACATTGCAAACTCAAGCGATGCAACCACAATTTTCCAAGAAGAAGAAATTGACAGGTATGTGCATAGATATGTAAAACTCTCAACTTATGTAAAAAAATAAAAAACAAAAGATGTTCTTCGTATCACTTATTTCTTGCAATCTCCTTTCAATGGTCCAGATATACACCTCCAAATATTGTATCCATTGAGGACTTGAATAGCCGTAGAGTTGGGGAACTTTTCATCGGAGACATCATGGTTGTCTACAGCACATATTTGGCTAAAGTAAACAAAACACGTAAAATTCTTCGTGCTGATATGACAGATGAAAATGGCATGCCAACAGTTACATTAATTGTTCCTGCACACCTTATACAAAGACAAGCACACAAGATTTTACCTGGCAGTGGAATATCTAATACACATTTTAAAGTGCTACCAAAAACCAACTATGACCGTGGTGACTGTGATCAAATTATCTCGCTAGATGAATCCAGCCTCGTGGAAATATTGTCCCCAATTTGTAAAGAATACACTTTCATACCAAACACAACAATTAGACAATTTGCCGATACCATGGACATGTACCCAATTGGAACCATCGGAGTTGTCGTCACCCTCGCAAGGAAAATCGGTCTACAGTACACACTTCACATAAAAGATGGGAATACAGACAATGACAAGGCAATGGTATGATCTCCAATGTTCATTTTGTTATCTTTAACTTTCTAACATATATTAAATTCAACTAAATAATAACTATCATATTCTATGTGGCAGCTTCAATTGTTCGAAACATATGCACATTTCTTTAGCTCAATTGAACAACAACTACAAAAAGGAAAATTCCCCATTATGCTATTTAAAAATATNACCAAAAGGAGAGACATAAAAGAAAAGGTGTTTCGCACAACACAGTCAACATTCATAACAACACTCAGAACATAAGCTGTAGAGGATCTGAAAAAAATAGCACATTCAACAAATGTTGTAAGTATCCATGTAGAACTTCCATACTTCTGCACACTATACTTCCATACTTCGAAACATATTCTGCACACTATACTTCCAAGCCTACTAGACATGTCATATGAGACATATCTACAAAAAAAACAAGGTATTGTCTACATGCTATGAGACCTTCAAGTTCGTGGTATATTCACAGTGAATGAAGACAACATGCTCTTACATTTCGAATTAGGCGAAGGAAAAAAAAATCAACTCACTAAAACTTCAACCACTGGATTTACTTCTTAAATCAACTATTTGATAAAAGTTGATGTCACTTGCATGAAGACCAAAGAGCAACATTGTACCATAGTCTTTGCTTCCACCTTCTTGAAGATAGAACACATATGATTATTAYACAATGTATATATTAATATATATACATATATTGCAWATTTCTKGCACTTCGYTTATCAAAAAATGAAATCTTTTGTGCATTTACCATGAAGAAATCTCCTAGCTTATGGGGAATCATGCATTAAATCACATTTCGCTTCCTTCTCTTTTGTTATGTACAATGTCCGCGATCCAATAAAATCAAACACACAATAAATTAGCCTTCATTAGAATATTTACCATTCAATTGCATCGCACCATCTAATTGCATGCTATTGTTTTCAAAATAAATTTATTTATTCCTTCTTTTTTAATTATTTTCACAACGCTACTTTGTTGTAACCAAATAATCCTTACAACACATTCATTTATAAAATGATTAACACCAACTTCAAAATGCCTCAGACACCAAAACTAAAGAAAACTCAAATCGCAACACTCTACTCTAGTTTGCAACTATACTTTTTTATAAAATTCACAAAACTGCATCTTCTCATACTACAACATTAAAATGCTATTATAATCATACTTCAACATTGGAATATTTTTTCCTTATGAACATTCTTCCATTTAATTGCATTAAATTCGACAGGGACTACGCTGCTCCGCTGCCCTTGTTTATTTAAGGGATAACAAAAGTGAAAATATTCCCTTATTATTTATTTAACAAAGTAAATGGTGAGCATCACAGGATATTTCTCATCTTATAAAGAAAAGATGACTACTAAAGACGTGGTGCTAACATCTATACAATTCTATGTGTGTAACCTAATGCACTAAGTCGAGTCAAGTCAAGATTTGATATTTTCTCATTTAACAAAGAAAAAGTGGAACATATGCTTCACACAATTGATACGAAAGTGTGATGGTCAACATCGATTTTATATTTTATGTGTTTTGTCAACTAAAGGTAGAGTTTTTCCACATCTATTGTTATGTTTGACATGACAAAAGCAAAATCATTTCTTCATCCACAAGAAAAATGGAAACCCTTTTTCATATTATCAATGATAAAAACAAAGTGTTTGAAATGATAACATAGTCGAATCAAGTCCACTAACATTTATCTATTTTTATGTGAAAATCAAAGTGAAATATGACATGACAAAAAGTTGAATATTTAATGGGAAACCCTTTTTCACATTATCAATGATAAATACAAAGTGTTTGAAATGATAAGATAGTCGAATCAAGTTCACTAACATTTGTTTATCTTTATGTGAAAATCAAAGTGAAATATGACATAACAAAAAGTTAGAATATTTAATGGAAAACCCTTTTTCACATTATCAAGGATAAACACAAAGTGTTTGAAATGATAACATAGTCGAATCAAGTCCACTAACATTTGTCTATCTTTATGTGAAAATCAAAGTGAAATATGACATGACAAAAAGTTGGAATATTTTAACACCATCAAAGTAAAAGTGTTTGTCATTATAAAAAATGTGAAAGTATTCTCTTGTTCCACCAAGAAAAACTCGAGCTTTTGTGTCATTGAGCATAATCTCAACCTTAAAATCAAGTTGAGTTATATATACATATATACGAGAGTTAACTAAAACTTGAAAAACATATAGAGTTTAAATAAGAATAAATGAAATCATAGTTAAAAAACAATTCGTAATAAATATGGAAAATGAAAAATTGAAATGTTTTTTGAATTTATTATAAAAATAGTTAATATTGAAAATCTAAAAAAAATTAATATATATATATATATATATATATATATATATATATATATATATCATTAAAAAAATTTAAAAACTTTAATTCATAACATTACCCTATTGGAACAACACGTCACAAACATAAAATCTAGAAATATTATGTCAAAATAAACAATAATAAAAGAATCGATAATTATGTTGGTTTAAAAAACTCGTGCTTACATTTATAGTTTATGAGTAACATGACCTACCATATTGTTGGCAGTCAATTCAATTTTTTCCATTTCCCTATAAGCTGCCTACACCTATTGTCTCCTGAACTTCAAGTTATTGTCGCGTTTTGCAAGCAGACGATATTTTCATTTCTTGCGACAATTACAAATTGGTCTCCATTCAGTTTTCACGACTGTAAGCGTGAAAACTCCTCTATCGTTATTTGAACTATCATGATCTTCTCATTGATATTCTGAATGGCACTTACCTTTGGTTTATTATTAAGTGGTCAGAATGATTTTTTGAATTATGCCTATTTGCCTATTCTTACTTTGATTGCGCAACTTGATTTTTATTAAACTGGTAAGGCATTAAGCATGAAAATTTATGTTTTTGAGACTTGCCTAGTCATCAGATTTCATAGGAGTCATGGTTTATTTTGTTTTTATATGATGTGATCCTTATTATTATAAGCTCTTGGCTTGTCAAATTTTATGAAATCGATGGTCACAATGTTTATCAACGTTTGATTACACACTTATACAATGACACATATTTAATTTATGGGTTTGATTTTACATTGAATGACAATGGTTTGAAATAATACAATGGCGCATTGGTATATCATCCACCGTTTAATTCTTAGGTTGGCCGAATATTATGGTTTGAAYGATGCTATGATTGATTGAACAGGGGCTGTACTTTGCCATTACTATTTTTGCATGGCGGTRAATTAACCCACCACCCTCGCACGCACACATTAATTTGCTTCCCCTTTGATCGTTCACAACTGTTAGCCCAAACGATTTTGCTCCTGTGTGTTGTTGTTTTCAATCCAAACCCTGACCATGCACCCGCACCATGGCTCCAGTCGTAAGGGCTGAACCCAATGGTAGCCAGGCTCTGTTAATGTTTGACAGTGCTTACAGTGACCTTGAGGAATTTGGATGGCTCCCGTTCATACAAAAGTTTGATGGTTTTAACCCTTGCGTGGCTCGGCAATTCGCAAACCTTTGATGGCTGTCGACCCAAGGTTGGGGATGTCCAATTGGAAATTGACAAGCAATTTCTCAGTTTAGCTACCGGTCTGCCTACCACTGGACAAAGATGGTCCAAAAGTTGCAAGGTGGAAGAGGTCCCGTGGACACTGCTCTTCCAGTCGCGTAGGGTGAACTCCTGTGACAAAGGTTTGCCCGCGAATATGCTCAAGCAACGTTGGCACGACTTGCTGATGATAACCAAGTTGTTTATCACCTGCGAGGGTCGGTATGGGTTTGTTTTCTTATACCACCTTCGGTTACTTATGGTTTTCATGGGCTATGAGCTTAATATGCCTTATTACTTGCATAGGAGCCTGTTTAAAATGTCTAAAAGATACAAACGGAACCAGGTCGATAGCAGCCTTTTTCACTTTGGGTTGATTAAAATTATTGTTGTTTGTCATTTGGGGTTACACCGAGACTGTTGGAATGATTTTCTTAATTGCAATAATTTTGAGGATTCAAACTCACCACAGGTTGACAAACCTGTGGTGAGTGAGAGCAAGTCTGTACCCCCGGTACCTTACAGTGTTTTGTTACCTAAACCGTTACCTGACTCACCTATCGAGCTACCCCACTTTGTGACCAAGAATATCGAAACTGTTAAACCCATGGCTAAAAGGCCTAAAGCCAAACCTACTGCGAATTCCAAAGGCAAAAAGAATGCCCGATTAATCTCTCGCATGGCAAGAAACAAACCGAGACCTCCTGTCAATCCTGACCCTATCATTTTGAGTGGAGATTTCGACTCGGAAGTAGAACGTTACCTGGCAAATGAGTATCTCTATTCGGAAGGTCTATGTTCCAAACCCTCATACGACTTTGTGAAAAACCTACCACCTTGCTTGCAAAATGACCCTAGTTACCCAGGCATTAAACTGCCTTGTGAAACCCCCGGTGACTCGTCAAAATGCTCTCCTGCTCTATCTCAACCAGCTGCTCCACCATGTGATCAGTGTGGCTCGTGGTTAGAAAGGTATTATCTTGATGTGCCAATGCTACAGTCCATAATTCATTCTCTAGAGGATCAAGTTGCAAGGCTTACCAGTCAAAAGGCTAAATTGCAAGCCACTGATAAGAAACAGCAAACAACAAGCTCTATTTTGTTTAAGAATGTGGAGTCAGCTACAACGGTCGTGAATTCAAAATTGGCACAGCTCGAGCAGCCTCACTGGTATGCCTATCACCTGTTTATATGGCAAACTCATAGCTCTGTTTACAACGTGGATTTGCTTTGTCACATAAGCATGCATTATTGTACATAGTTTTGTTTTGATAAATCGAATGTCGTTTTCCCAGTTTAGCTTTGATTGGATTTATCTTTGATTCGATTGATCGTGGTATGGATTTGATTGTTTTGATTTGGCTTAAATTGAATACTCTGTTGCTAATCGAAGTCGGTTCTATCTTTTCTAAACACAGGCTGTTTCTGGTATTTCAATTTTGGACACAATCAATGTTTCGATTCGAATTGGTTATATTCTATACGATATGGTTGGCAATAATGGTTAATTGTTATGATTTTATGTTCCATGTCATTTTCGACCAATTCGAATACCATTCAATATGTTTCTTTTAATATGTAACCAAATTGCGAATAGATACGAATCATAACTGTTATACCCAACCAATTGATTCACATTGTTTTGTTTGATCGTGTTATCAGTTCGATTCATATTGCAACAAATATATTGTTTAAATTTGATTTGGGGAACGAAAGTGATTATGCCCATGATCACGATTTGTTTCTATAATTAACTCAGTCACGATTTGTTTCGATTGTTTCCCAGTTTATGATTATCACTGCTGTTGATGGTTGTGATCACTAGTTGATCCTGTATGTTGACTGTGTAATGCCCAGCGATCGAAGTTTATTGCGAAGTTTGGTTGATGCTGTTATGAATGCTTTATTTGACCATAATCGTAACAGTCTTTCCATCTTGGTATTTGATTAAAACAACATGAATCTTATGCTACATTGTTATAACCATAACAAATCGATTATGATTGTGTTGGATTAAATCGTATCTTATGCGATATGATTCACCATTAATTTCATTTGATATGAAACAGTCTGGTTACGGTTTGACCCTATTTTTAGTAAAAGAAAAACAGAGCATTCTTATCCCTGTTTTGACTGAATCACTTTTTGATTTTTTTAATTTGAATGATAAACTCATTTGAATCATAGTGATTCGTTTTTGATGTTTATTGAAAGAAAATTGGATTGAATTATTTTAGTGAGATTTGATTTGATTTATATTAGTCCTGTATGCTATTTTAGACTAGCTACAGAATCAGATGATTCTGTAGCTAAGTCTGTAAGATTAGATTTTTATTATTTTTTTAATGAAATATCTTCCTAATTTGATATTTTTGTCCTATTGTAGGTAAATTCGAAATTGCAGTGGATTTAATGAGCAGTTAGGGGATATTTAAAATATTTCACTTGCATTTTAGTTTCCTAGTTTAGTTGATTTTGGGAATATCTTCCCAGATTATGTAAAACAGTTTGATATTATCCACAGGGAGGTTTTACCCTGTGAAGAGACTTATATATACTTATGATTTTTGTAATAATGTTCATCCTCATTCGTGGGAGAACAAGGATATGGTGTTTTAATACAGACTGAAGCAGAATTTGGTGTTTTGTCACAGCTTTAGCTTCTCATTATATCAACATTTTGTTTCATGTTGTGTATATCAATTTGTATTTGGTTTATGACTACTTTAGCTATCTTGATCATGTGCAAATGATATAATTTTAATCACTGTAATCCATATCTGGTTTCTTTCAAGTGTATAAAAGACATAACAATTGTTTAATTCAGTTTGTGAATGACAGGTTTATCTTCTTCATAATTTGAATTATCAAATATAAGTTTTTGCATAACAGGTTTCCCTTATTGTAGAAATTTATAATCTTATAGTTGTTATGATCTTTTATGTCTTGTTTGTCCTGTAAACCACTCAAAGAGCAGCGTAGCCAATCGTTTACGAAAATCTCCTGGATCAACCAGTGGGAGTTTCCTTCCTCTGACCAGCTTCGAAGTCAACAAATGCAGGACAAATTAGGAGCGCTTCCAGGTCAGTTAATCGCTTTTTTGTTTACTGTTCTTATTAGTAGTTTAGTTCAGATATTAGTTTAAGTTAGAATTAGTATATTAGATCGTTTAATTTCAGTAGTTTTATTTCTTATTCATAAAATATAAAAATAAAAAAGATCTCTGGCTGTCTTAGGACAGAAAACATATGAGTTTTACAGGTTTTATGTAAATCTGCCAAGTGTGTATATTGTAAATTTGTGAATAAGTTGTATTATAACTAGTAGCTAGACGGTTAATTAGTAGAGTTAGTGTAATAGTAATTAGTAGAATAGTTAGTGTAATTTGTATTTAGTTTTAGTTTCATTTAGTAGTTTGTTTTAATTAGATTAGTGTATTAGTTAGTTTTAGTTAGTTTTATTAGTTTTAGTTAGTTTTAGTTAGTTTTATTTGTTTTAGTTAGATTAGTTATTTTAGATTATTTTTCTCTTTGGTTTCCCTAGGACTTTAGAGTGGCCAACGAAGGCATTAAACCCGTCAGGGTGGTTCATTCTAAACGGCTTGGGTTGTTTAGACAACCCCGGACCGGTTCCACTCTCTCAATTTACGGATGGACAATTTCGCCCGTCAACAAATGGCGCTAGAAGGAGGGGCTAAACTTAATTAATGGCACGAGGCGGTCACAAGACTCCCCTCCCACCTAATCACACACCTATAGTGACTAGAAGCCGTTCACAAGATAATATTCCCCCTCAAACAACAACTACTTCAACCGAAGATCCGCAGATCACAGTTGAGCCAGCAACCCCTAATCCTACAAGTGGTGATCTCCAAGAGATCGTTCATCAATCTCTTATTAAAACACACAGTGCCTTAGCTAGTCTGAGGCGACCAAACCATCCGTGGGGACAACCTTTGGACTTCTCTGATATCATAGAACAATTAGGTGATATAGACCTCACCGTGAATTCTCCAGATCCAAACTTAAATCCTGCTGCAGGAGGATCTGGGATACCTCCTTCACCACCTCCTTCATCTCCTTCCTCTTCTGGGGGAGATTCCTCCTCTGATGAAGGCAATCCACCTTCTCAGCCTTCCACACCCAATTCCCCTATGGCAAATCAGAACAACCCTGCTAGACCCTGGTTGGACCAGGATGCTGTAGCTGTACCTGGAGCCCAACACCCTTTACCTAAGCACCCGGAGAAATGGCTTCCTAAGTTTGACCCCAATTCAAAACAGATAGCAGAAGATCATATCAAAAAATTTATGTTAGCCATCAGACTCCGTAATGTTGAACATGAAGACGTTGTCTGTAGGTTGTTCCCTTACACTTTTGAGGGTAATGCATCCATTTGGTACTTTTCCCAACAGCCTCATACCATAGTGTCTTGGGAAAAGTTTGAGTCATGCTTTTTGGAAAAATTCGGAGATGGTAAACCTCCGAAAGTCTTAGTCATGGATCTTTCGAGCTTAAAAATGAACCCAAACGAAAAAGTTAAAGATTTTAATCAAAGATTCCTAACGCTTAAAAATCGAATCCTTGCAGATTCTATGCCTGCTGAGAGTCTTGTAATAGCTTACTACACTAAAGCTCTACATCAAAGTATAGCTATTTGGGTTAAACGATCTAAAAAGGCCACGTTGTTAGAAGCCTTCGAAGAGGCTACTCAGATTGAAAAATACATACTTAGTCTTAAGGACTCTTCTAGCAATGAAACTGAGACTGTTTCTTCTTCCAAAAAGAAGATTGAAATTCTCCCTAGACCTGCACAAAACAAAACACAACCCGAAAACTCTAATTTGGAAAATTTAACCAAAGTTGTACAAAAATTGTCTAATCAAGTTATAGATTTAAAAAGGTCGATTGAGGAAGCCTCTTCAAGTAAAGGACCCTACAAACCTCCTTTCCGAAAGCCTTTTCCCGTCAATCGACCTAATCCAAACCCTGAAGGCTTGAACCTAGAAAGTTTGCAGTGCGCTCTCCAGACAATTCTAGGAGCCCAAGATGACTTGATGCCTCCTGAAATCCCTCAAGAGGAAGCCGAGCAGGAAACAACTCAAGAAGAAGAGTCTTCTCCAAACATCTTTGGACACTTCTCGGATAGCATCTTTCAAGCTAACTTCGAGACTGTTCACCCTTACAACACTAGGAGCAAGACAACAAACAAACCTCCTGCCGAGAACACTGCAACTTTACCTCCAAAGCCATCTAAATCAGTAGAAACTAAACAAAGTAATGTTGGCCCTAAATTAGATTATGATGTTGTTGAAGATCTTAAAAAATTAAGGGCTAACATTTCTATTTATGAGTTGTTGAAATTTCCATTTTTGTTACAGAAGATGTTGCAAAATATTTTAGACAATGGCAAGAATGGTAATTCAAATGGTAATAAGGTGGTGCAAAGCAAAGCTCTGCAGAAGACTTCCACAAAAAATAATCCTGATCCTCAAGATAAAGGAAACCTTCCTGTACCACCTGTAAATAATGTAAATAATGTAAATAACGCAAGTAATGTAGATAAAGTAGCATTAGAAACCGCGAGTAAGAAACCACAAGCTACTACTCTAAGTACTCGCAAGAATGTACCTCCTTTTCTTTTAACTTTTGAAATCTTCAACAGAAATGTGCATAATTGTATGGTTGACTCAGGAGCATCATCAAATGTGATGCCTTGGTCTGTCTGCCAAAAGATTAACGCCGAAGTAGAACCATCTTCTTTGAAAATAATACAACTTGATCGAACAGATGTTAAAGTTATAGGCGAACTGAAAAATGTATTGATTAGATTATCGTCTAACCCAAAGGTTCATCAGGTTATTGATATAATTGTGGTGGATATTCCAGAAGTGTATGGTCTGTTTTTGAGCAGGAACTGGTTGGAGCGGCTACATGGTTACTTCGCAACTGACTGGTCTCACTTATGGCTTCCAGAAAACGGTAAGCCCAACAAGATCAGAGTGAATCATGAGCGTTACCTCAAGTTCACGGTAACAGACTTGAATGACCCCAATGAACCATACACACCTCCTGTTGATTCACCTAAAGTCCAAGGGATGGACACCTTCTTCAGAAATTTCATGGCTGAAGCTTCACATACCAACCATCCTGAATAGCAGTCTGAGATCATAACATGTACGCAACCAATAGCTTCTATGCAACAATCCCATGAGCCCAATGGAAATCAAATTTGGTCTTTATATTTTGACGGTTCCAAGTCTAAAGAAGGAGCTGGTGTAGGCTGCATCATTATCGATCCGGCAGGTAACAAGACATTATTGGCTTGTAGGCTAGAATTTGAATGTACTAACAATACTACAGAATATGAGGCTTTACTGCAAGGTCTCATAAAATCCTTGGACATGCACATTCAAAATCTGGTTGTATTCGGTGATTCTGAGATAGTGGTTAGGCAGGTAAGAGATTCTATACACTGTATTTCCCCGCACCTCAAATGTTACCAGTCTGAGGTATGGAGTTTAATGAACAAATTTTCTGCTTTTAATATAAATTCCATCCCTAGACTAAATAATGCTGAAGCAGATCTACTAGCTAATGTTGCCTCTAAACTTCTTCCTGCAGAAGGCTTATCCCCAAACGCATTCTCCGTGGAGCTATTGTTCCGACCATCTGTTCCTGACAATATCATAAACTGGAGAGTATTTGACGATGATCAACAAATCATTAACTTTCTGCACATGGAAGAAACCTTTCAAGGCACTGTGATAGATGAACAAATGCACGACGACAATTTGCATGACTTTACGGTAATACCCAATCCGAAATCTCCTGAAGCTCTATCAGACATGGTAAATTTCATACCCAAATTTGTTGTTAGACTAGAAAAGTTTTATGATTTTGAAGATAAATTTAAAAAGACGGTCAATTGCAAAACCAATAGTTCCTCATTGTCTTATGAAAAAGTCAATTTAGGGACTAGCGAAAATCCTCAGTGTATCAATCTAGGCTTGGGATGTTCTAGACAAGAAAAAGATGCTTTCGTTAAATTATTTAAAGAATTCAAAGATGTCTTTGCATGGACTTAAGATGATCTTAAAACATTTGATCCTAATATTATACAGCATGTCATCCCGATGAAGCCCCAAACTTTACCCTTCCAACAGAAACTGAGGAAAATGCATCCTAAACTAGAACCGACCGTACAAAAAGAATTGAATAAACTCCTAAGTGCTAAAATAATTTTTCCTGTTAGACACACTCAATGGGTATCCAAACTCGTCCCAGTTCGGAAGAAAAATGGGGAAATTCGACTTTGTGTCGATTTTCGGAACCTCAACAAAGCGTCTGACAAAGATAATTATCCTGTCCCGCCCATGGAACAGATCCTCCAACAAGTATCTGGTTCCAAGAGGCTATCCTTACTAGATGGTTTCTCTGGATACAACCAAGTCTTTATGTCTCCGCTAGACCAATTAAAAACTACCTTCCGTACTCCGTGGGGCACTTATGCTTATCGCAGAATGCCCTTTGGATTGATTAATGCTGGTGCTACCTTTCAGAGAGCAATGGACATTGATTTTAGAGGCTTAATCAATCACTCCGTAGTAGTCTACTTAGATGATGTGACCGTTTATTCCAAAAAAAAGGATGATCATCTAGCTCACTTACGAGCCGTTCTGCTATGATGTCGTAAATACGGCATCTCCTTGAATCCCAAGAAGTCCATCTTTCCAGTAGAACAGGGTAAATTACTAGGATTCATTGTTTCTAGTGATGGAATGATTATTGACCCCGAGAGGACTCAAGTCATCGCTAAACTCCCCCCACCTACCTCCAAAAAATCCATGCAGTCTTTCTTAGGCCAGATTAATTTCGTGAGAAGATTTGTCCCCAGTTTCTCCGAAATGGTCAGACCTCTCCAAAACTTGATTAAGAAAGACACCCAATATCACTGGGGACCCATAGAAAACTAAGCTTTCAATGCTATAAAGAAGGCCATAATAGACGCTCCGTCTCTCATGAGCCCCGATTTCTCTCAAGACTTTACACTCTATACTTTTGCCTCTGATCGTTCCTATGCCGCAGTCCTAACTCAGAAGAACTCTGAGAACAATGAAGTACGCATCGCCTTTATGAGCTCTGCTTTCAAAGGTGATGAACTTAACTACCCAACGATCAATCGGCAAGCCTATGCTGTTTTCAAGGCTGTTAAGCATTTCCGGTCATATCTTTTGAAGTCAAAGACGAAGGTCATTGTCCCCTACCCTGCCGTAAGGAACTTGTTAGTGCAAAAGGAGTTAGGAGAGAAAAGAGACAACTGGGTCACCTCCTTATAGGAGTATGACTTAGAAATTACCCCAGCACAGATCATGAGAGGCCAAGGGTTGTGTAAGTTGGTAGTTGATTCAGAAACTGAACAACAAGAAGTTAGTGATACGTCAAACCTAGAACAATGCGATCAAAGTCTGATTTGTTGCGCACAAAACCTCGTAAGTCCTTGGTACGATGATATTAGATTTTGTCTTGAACATGGATCAACACCCCGTCACCTTGACCCTGTCAAAAGAAGAGCGTTGAGACTAAAGTCCGCCTCCTTTCATATAGTTAACGATATACTGTTTCGTCAGAATTTTGATGGCATACTGATGCGCTGTCTTGAAAAGGACGAAGCAGAGAAAGCCTTGCTTGAGTTGCATGCAGGAGAAGCTGGTGGTCACTTCGGTGGCGACACCACTGCTCATAAGATTTTAAGAGATGGTTACTACTGGCCCATGCTTTTTAGGGACGCCCATGCCTTGTGCCGTAAATGTGTCATTTGTCAGAAAGCATCAGGGCGATTGCAAAAACCAACCTTCCCCTTGCAACCCGTTTCAGTCGATTCTCCTTTCCAGCAATGGGGCCTTGACATCATAGGTCCTATTAACCCTCCATCCTCACAACAACACAAGTATATTGTGACAGCCACTGATTACTTTACTCGATGATCCGAAGCTACTGCTCTAAGAACTGTTAACACAAGTCAGGTGATTGCTTTTCTAAACTTGAATATCATCACTCGTTTTGGTATCCCTGATTGTCTAGTCTTTGATAACACTTCATACTTTTCTTCTCTTGAGATGAGTGAGTTCGCCTTGGAGAAAGGAATAAAACTAAAGTATTCTTCTAGTTACTATCCCCAGGGCAATGACTTAGCAGAATCGACAAACAAGAACTTGATCAAAATTATCAAGAGAACTGTGGTTGAAAATCACAAGAACTGGCACAATGCATTTCTTAATGCGCTGTGGGTTGATAGGGTAACACCCAAAGCCGCTATAGTTAATTCCCCCTTTTTTCTCGTTTATGGCAGATAAGCCATTCTGCCACCTCACATTCTTCTTCCTTCACTCCAATTGTCACAAAAAGTCCAAGAAGAAGATTGTCCCCCTTTAGAAAGCCGTATTAATGCTTTGATGAAGTTAGAAGAAGTAAGAACCCAAGCTAAGCGTAAGTTATACCAACATCAACAACTAATTAAAAGCTGGTTCGATTCTAATTCTTCTTCTGATAGGAATTTTGAAGTAGGCGACCTCGTCTTAAAGTGGGACAAACCACACGAAGGAAAGGGTGAGCACACCAAGTTTCAAAACTTATGGCTTGGGCCATTTTTGATTGCTGAAAAGTTGGGTCCTAGTTCCTTTCGATTATAGAATCTTGAAGGGCAGCTTGACACCTATCCGGTGAATGGCCAAGCCCTGAAAAGATACTTCGCTTGATTACTACCCTTGTATATTATGTAAATATTTCCTTTTGTTTTTATTTTTAGTTACGTTTTTGGTTTTGATTTGATTGATCAGTTTTTTGTGTTTTTGAAACATATGCATGCCTGTGCACTGAGCTATTCAGACAAAGACCGTAGAAAAATTTCTTCGCTGAAATAACTTCTGAAAGATTGTACAATCATTAGTGATATATTTCTAAAAATTGATATTTATGTTGGAAAATTTTGTTGTTTGGAAGAAGTTTACTAATTTCAATCTCTGAGCAAAGTTTGTCATGATCATCTATTATCTTTTTACGCTGTCCCTTTTCCGCAAAGGAATGACTCAAAAAGGATGTCTCCCTGTTGTAGTAAGTTGTTTTGTTAATAAAACATCTCTGGAACTAAATAAAGGACAGTGTTAAAAATTCTGATAAGGTCAAAAAAAAAAATATGATAAAATATCAGGATTTTCAGCATCACCCCACTCAGCTATCCATAAAAGAAAAACAAAATAAAAAAGTTAATAAGAGTTGTGGGAAGTGTTTTTAAACCCGCCGGGATACTGAACAGGTCCGCTGGCAGTGGGTAAATGAAAGCATGGCGCCAAGACAACTTCGCCGGGGTACTGAACAGGCCCGCTGGTAGCGAAGCAATGTCGGGTACACGAAAATCTGTAAAAAATTATAAGAAACCTCTTTAAAGTCCTTTATTCTGATCTAGAACTTCTTGACAGGATACAGATGTTAGAGTGGGTTAAATGGAAACCCTTTCGAGGCTATGGACGCCTGCTGGCAGTAGTGGCCATGCCAACAATATTGAAAATTTTATCATTAATATCGTGACTTAATGATCTTAAGACTGTTATTAGTTTTCAGCTTTTAAAACATCGCTGGAAAAGATAGTAAATGATGATGTTTGTACGATTTTCTGATGGTTGTTTTTGAGTTGAAATTTTCTTTGCTGTCCTAATCTGAATTCATTTCTTTTGACAGAGATAACTGCTTCTCCCAGTGTGTCGCCATTATTGGCAGCCAATTCAATTTTTTCCATTCCCCTATAAGCTGCCTACACCTATTGTCTCCTGAACTTCAAGTTATCGTCGCATTTTGCAAGCAGACGATATTTTCATTTCTTGCGACAATTACAAATTGGTCTCCATTCAGTTTTCACGACTGTAAGCGTGAAAACTCCTCTATCATTATTTGAACTGTCATGATCTTCTCATTGATATTCTGAATGGCACTTACCTTTGGTTTATTATTAAGTGGTCGGAATGATTTTTCGAATTATGCCTATTTTCCTATTCTTACTTTGATTGCGCAACTTGATTTTTATTAAGCTGGTAAGGCATTAAGCATGAAAATTTATGTTTTTGAGACTTACCTAGTCATCAGATTTCATAGGAGTCATGGTTTATTTTGTTTTTATATGATGTGATCCTTATTATTATAAGCTCTTGGCTTGTCAAATTTTATGAAATCGATGGTCACAATGTTTATCAACGTTTGATTACACACTTATACAATGGCGCATATTTAATTTATGGGTTTGATTTTACATTGAATGACAATGGTTTGAAATAATACAATGGCGCATTGGTATATCATCCACCGTTTAATTCTTGGGTTGGCCGAATATTATGGTTTGAACGATGCTATGATTGATTGAACAGGGGCTGTACTTTGCCATTACTATTTTTGCATGGCGGTGAATTAACCCACCACCCTCGCACGCGCACATTAATTTGCTTCCCCTTTGATCGTTTGCAGCTGTTAGCCTAAACGATTTTTCTCCTGTGTGTTG
>JASDQU010100366.1:118955-145423 GCA_032191745.1 Picea mariana
CTCGAACTGTTTTAACAATTGTCTTTGCTTTCTGTTCTTGATTCTTAATCTGTCAATCTCTTCTAATGCACTGTTCAGTTCTCCTTCCATTTCAACCACAACTTCTTCTTCATTAATGTCACTCCCTGTGCTATTATTGTCATAGACCTCTTTGGCCATCAGTGTGAAGTCATTTAGTTTATCTTCAATAGATGTATCATTATCCTCATCATCTGAAGGATCATCATCATTGTTTGCACAGAGACTTTTCTTCTTAAATTTATTCTCTTTAAAGAAATTTATGTGTCTGTATTTCTCCTCATTATCACAAGTCTGATCCTTTCCTTTCTGGGGACATTTGTTTGCAAAATGCCCTATTCTACCACAGTTAAAACATTTGAAGGGAAATTTCCCTTTATATTTTCCTGCTCCCTTCTTCAGTCTCTTCACAAATTTTTCTTCGATTTCATCGGGCTCAGAATCCTCATTCTTGTCTGCTTTAAATGATGCTTCTCTGGAGGTGGGTTTATCTTTAACTATTCTCATTTCATATGCAGTCAATGTTCCGAGAAGTTGGTCAAACTGTAAGGTTTTCATATCATTAAGTTCTTCTATAGCAGAAACCCTCAGGTTGAACCTTTCTGGGAGAGATCTCAAGATTTTCTGAACTAAAGAAGGTTCCCCAATTGTTTCACTAAGTTCCTGCATTACATGTACCATTTCTTCTACTCTCAGAAAGTATTTTCCAACAGTTTCATCTTCCTTCATCTTCAGCTGTTCAAACTGTATTCTGTAGGTTTGTAGCTTTGCATCCCTTACCTTCTCATTACCCTCATAATTGTTAATGAGTTTGTCCCACATTTCTCTGGCAGTTCCTAGGTGCATAACTTTCACAAATTCTACTTCTGCAAGCCCACTCAAGATAGCATTCATAACTAGTCCTGAAACTAGTCAAAAACAAGTGTTTCGGGTAAAAACATCATAACTTATTCATAACAAATCCAAATTCCATGAGACCAAATGTGTTGGTTAGGTTACATTCTATAGTATGATTTTTAACATTTTCATATCAATTCAACAAATATTTCATGCGGGGCATGCTCTACAAATTCGCTATCTAGAATAAGCCAGAATTCAACAAGGTATGCCATTTTTTCTATAAATCATTTTTTGAGAGGTTCCAAGTAGTGGCACCTAGAGGAATTGCATAAAACAAAATAAATAACATTTTGTATCAGTTTCATAGCTTTATACATTACAAGTTCAAAGTTATGATTACTTCAAGTTAGGGTTGTTGACTAATCCAAAACTAGGCATGTGAGATTAAAGAAAAGTTTGAAGAAAATGCTAGTCTCTTGTTGTTAAAGTTAAGGAAGGTTTGCAGGAATGTGAGCATATACACCATGTATATTACAGAGCTACAAATAAGATTTGGATGATGAAATTGATGACAGATTTTGGTTGAGTTTGGTGCATGGCTGATGCACTTGTTTATGGTACAGGTTTGTTGGACAACTGAGAGGGGGGGTGAATCAGTTGTTACCGTTCTTAAACAATTATTCTTCTTTTAAAACTCTTTGCTGAGACACTAAATGATGATCACAATAATGCAAAGAAATAAACAATGGCACATTCAACATCAGTCACATATATGAGATAAACAGAGACAGACATTTCCTGAGGAAACCCATATAGGGTAAAAACCTCCTTTTCTTTATATATGATAAGTAATAGTTACAATCTTTACAGTATCATACAACTGAGAACCCACTCATAATGAGGATACAACCTTAGTTTTGCAAGCTGCAACTTGCTGAGAGCACCAACCCTCTATTTTCTCTAGCAACCACTAGAAGGCAGCACCCACTCCCTGGTTTCTCTAGCACCAACTAGAAGGGAGAACCAACTCCCTGTGTTCAAGCACCCACCTGAACCTTTGAGGACAATAGTCCTCCCTAGCACCTCCCAACCACCCTGTAATGTAAATCTTTTCAACTTAAATTATTACAGTGATATGATGTTTGATGATGACATACCTGACTTATCACTGTTCAGCTCCACTTGGTTTCTCTGTCTGTTCTTCCGTTTTTCAAGCTCTGAGCACCATCCCCATTTTCCTGCACAAATACTCTTCTGTTCAAATTAACTTCTACCCTCTGATCCTTCTTCCCACCTAAATCACCACAGCGACCTCCATTTGCAACCCTAAAATTCCAACAGCAACAACAACCTATCTCTTCTCTGTACCGTGTATTTATAGCTTCTGTACACCTTCTGCATGCAATGTTTTCCATGCCTCTGCATGTGGACTCTGCATCATTATCCTCCACCTCTTGAGTCCTCTATCTGATGATCATCTTGACTCTTCAACTTCTCTCATGATTACACAACGGTCTTCTTCAAGTTTTCTGGCAGACGTCTTCAATGGCTTCTGGCAGTCTCACTGTGTCGTGCCTCAGTAGCCCTCCGATCACTTCTTGATCCAACGGTTCAGATCAAATTGGGATTTCATATATATCACGATTTCGGCATTTGCGATGACATAAAAATTATGTCCACGGGATTCGCGATTTCCCGATTTGTGATGCACTTCAGCCCTCCTGGCCGAGCCCTGGTCCACGTGACCTTTACCCGTGACCGCTACCTTATTTCTGATAGCTGGCCTCCACTAATCCTCTGTCCTCCTTCCCTGTTGTGCTGACAGTTGTACCCCACTCATCGGGATTTCGCGGATCATGATTTCGAAATGCACAAAAGCTTTGTGCCCGGGATCTCCGATATCCCGATTTCCGATTAGCCGATGAATGACCTCCTATTGGGCCTTTCGTCGATGGCACCAATCTCCTGCCACGTGTCCTCTCAAATGGACGGTCCCGATCCCTTCGGGATTTCGAGACTTTTGATCTGTCACTTCCTTCGACCTCAGGAACTCCGATTTCCCGATGTCCAATATGCCGACGGTGCCTTGATCTTTGACACCTGTCCCTCAGATGGACCGTCCCGATCGTCAATGCCTCTGCTGACGTCACACGTGGTTTGACACGTGTCACTCTGATTCGTGACTTACATGTGCCTGAATTGTTGAATCTTCCTGACACCTGTCATTCCCTAGTTGTGCCACGTGTCCCTTGCTGACGTGGTCTGCTATCGTGAGTTGGATCAATGGTTCAGATGCAATCTTGAATCAATGGCTGTGATTTCATCGCGAAATCGCATATCGCAATTTTGGGATTTTCGATGTCATGAGTTCTTTGCATTTTGAAATCGCGATCCCCGATTCTTCGATGAATGAGATCAATGGTCCAGATCTTTTTTTCTCTTTAACGACTGCGATCATATCATGAAATCGCATATCGCGATTTCAGGGTTTTCGATGTCATGAGTTCTTTTCATTTTGAAATCGCGATCCCCGATTCTCCGATGAATGAGATCAACGGTCCAGATCTCCTTTTCGCTTTAACGGTTGCGATCATATCGCGATTTCGGGGTTTTCGTTTTCATTGTTCTTTTCATTATGAAATCCTGATCCCCGAAACTCCGATGAGGCCTCTTGGCTGCCACGCGTTCATATGAATGAACGGTCTAGATCCCTGCTTGATTTTAATGGTTGCGATCAAATCGCGAAATCCCATATCGCGATTTCGGGGTTTTCGTTGTCAAGTGAACTTTTCATATAGAAATCCCGATCCCTGAATCTCCGATGGCTTATCTCCCTCGCAACTTCTATCTGATCTGACGGCCCTCGTTCTTTCAAGAAATTTGAATGAGATCCTGCAGTTGTGGATGTCTGTCCTCCTTCTCTTCTGCAAATTCCTGTATCTTGATCTTTGCCTTTGCTGCGCGCATTTTCTTCAATGCTATTCCTCCTGAGCTTTCACGTCTAAATCCCCAAGGGATTTTTATCCTTATTATCCTACCATCTCCACTGCTGTACTTGCCATCAATGACAAGCATATGCTACTTGGTAAACTTTTGCCAACAAGGTTGAGGTATAGTTTGATGCATGGTTCAGATTTATTGGTACAAGTTTACAATGGTATATCTCACAGTGATAGTGTGGCATTGGTTCAATCATTCTACTTCTACTTCAGGTTGGCAGGATGGGGCGAGGACAGGTGGTTGTAACCGGACAACATAGGGGGTTGTAGCCTCCTTCTAGTTGTAGCCAGAGAATTGGGGAGTTGGAGATTCCCTCAGGTTGTAGCCTGAGAAACTAGGGGGTTGGAGCCTCCTTCCAGTTGTAGCTAGAAAACAAAGGAATTTGATGCTTCCAATGAATGTAATTCTTCAAGAAATATAATAAAAATCATTCTGTGGTTTCCTCTCGATTTGGGTTTCCACGTAAAACACTGGTGTACTATGTATGTGTGTGATTGTTTATTTCTTACTGATCATTATTAGATAATAATTCTACATTGATATAACATTTGAAGAAAAGGGATTATAATTATGCTATTATTGATTCACCCCCCCCCCTCTCAGTAATCCAACAATTGGTATTAGAGCAGGTTCCTTCAGAAATTAGTTTAACCACTGAAAGGTAGATCATGGAGATTACCAACTCGTATAAAAATGGAATACCACAGTTTGATGGACAGAAGTATGTTTTTTGGAGCATAAGGATGAAGACATATATACAGGCACAAGGAATTCAAGTTTGGAAATCAATTGTAGATGGATACACAACACCATCATTTCCACCAACAAATGACAAAGCAGTGAAGCTCGGTGAGAATAATTCCAAAGCCAAAAATGCAATTTTGAATCGTCTTAGTGATACGGTATTCACCAAAGTTGCACATTGTAAATCTGCTAAAGAGATTTCAGACAAGATTCGAAATATTTATGAAGGAGATTCAAAAGTCAAAGCAACAAAGCTTCAAACTTACAGAGGTCAGTTTGAACAACTAAAAATGAAGGAAGATGAAGATATCGCAACCTACTTCTTACGAGTCGGTGAAACAATGATTTGCAATCATAGGATTGGGAGAAGAAATCAAAGAATCTATAATTTTTCAAAAGGTACTAAGATCTCTTCCTATGAGATTCAACCCTAATATATCAACACTAGAAGAAATATCAGATCTAAACTCAATAATCATGGACGAAGTGCATGGAATCTTCACAGCATATGATGATCTAGATTCTTTTCGGCACAAAATGAGATCGGAGATATAATAAAGAATTGCACAGAGATATTGCATATATTCAATAATATAATAGAAATGTATCAGAGACGCAACCATAAGCACAAATATATAGTAATACATGATTTCTATTAATGAAATAAATGTACAGAGACTATAAAAATACAGAGTGAAAGACTCGCTAGAATGGTGGCAACTTATCTCTGAGAAGAGATGTGACGACTACTTGCATTCGCAAGAAGATCATTACAATAAGGCTCTAAAGGACTTTTTACAATAAAAAGGAATTCCAAAAACCCTAGACATCCAAAAACCTAACCCTAGGAGATGAAGCGCCAAAAGTCATGTGGGCCNGGGTCATAACTTTTGCATACGATCTCCGTTTTAGACGTATGATAGCTTGTTGGAAAGGTATCATCGAGGAGATTCATTTTGGGGGTTCAATAATTCCTTATTTTTTTTTATCATTGGCAACCTAAATCTCTAAAAACCTTCATTTAGGTCCTCAAAATGGCCCCGAAAGTGAAAACCTGCTAAAAATAGTAAATTGCCAAAATTGCTAGAAAATTGTTTTGAGCCAGTCAAAAAAGGTGGGTGGCCACCAATATCCACCTGGATCATATGATATGAGAACTGAACAAGAAAATTGAGATGTAAAAGAAGCAGCCTTCAAAGCATCCAAAAGATCAAAGCAAAAGAAAAAGAAACAAGAAGAATATAGCAGTAGCAGCGACGTCTCGGAAGATGATGAAGATGTGGCCAACTTCGTCAAAAGACTGAACAAGGGAACCAACGGTAGGTATAGAGGTAAGTTTCCTTTAATTTGGTTTAATTATGATTGTATTGGTCATTTTGCTACCAAATGTCCTAATAAGAAAAAGATAAATGATGAAGGTTACTCAAAAGGCAGACAAACATATAAAGGTAAAAGAACTACAAAGAAAGTTTTCAAAAAAATCTTTTGCACCAAAGAAGACATATCATAATCAAATGAAGATGAAATCAGTGATAGTAAAATAGGGAGAGTTCTATTCATGGCACTAGAAGACTCTGATAAAGAAGACTCTGAAAAAGAATATGAAGAAGCATATGAAGAAGAAATTGAAAAGGCAGAAGTTGACTTCCGAGAAGAATTAATGAGTGCCATAGAAGTTATCAGAAGAGAAAAGAATAAAAACAAGAAACTACAAGCAGAACTAGATAAGAAAAAAGACACTCAAGAACTGGAACAAGTGATCACAAAATTGAAGGTTCAAATAGAAGAATATAAAAGAATTGAAAATGCACTCAAAGAACATCTAGAAGGAAATTACAAGATCAATGGAAACCTAGAAGAAAATATTGTCATACTAAGAAAGGATATTCAAAAGAAAAATATGCAGAATATCTCAAAAGTTCTGGATGACATTATCAGCAGTCAAAAATCTCATCTTGACAAGTCTAGACTTGGATACAATCAGACAGAAAAGGGATCAAGCTTCAAAACAACAGAGCAAGAAACAAATCCAAAAATCTATGCAGAAACAATCAAAGGGGATAAAAAGATATACAAGGAAGATTACAGGGACACTCCTCCACCGAGAAGATTCAAATTTCAGAATCAACGACAGATAGGCAGGCCTCAAGAAGAATAAGGATTCACAAGAGCACCTCCTTTCAGAAGATCTTCAACTACCAGGTATCAAACTATATTTTTTGGTTTATGTTATGCATGTAATAATTTTGGACATAAAGTTGTAAATTGCAGAGCTAACAATAGGAACAATGACTACTTTGAGAGTCATACACAAAGGGGTTATTCAAGAAGACCTAGTGAAACACAGAGAAGAAGTTACAATAGGTTTGAATCTTTGAGCACTGAAGTGGAATGTTACAAATGTAACAATTTTGGACACATGGCCAAAAATTGCAGAATGACAGTCCCTCCTAAAGAACCTCAATAGAGTCATAAACAAGAACCTCAGAAAACGACATGGATAAGAAAGAAAGATCAGTATAGCAATGAAGAATGCACAGTCACTCTACAAGATAAATAGAAGAAACATGGTTGGTATGTTGACAATGGATGTTCAAAACACATGGTAGGTGATAGAGACAAATTTCTTACATTACGAAAGGAAAGAGATGGATCAGTCTCCTTCGGAAATGATGATTCAGCCAAAATCATTGGAAAAGGCACAGTCTGAATTGGGAACAAGAATGAAAAGGTAGAAAATGTTCTACTAGTAGAAGACATGAAACATAATCTTTTAAGTGTGAGTCAAATGTGTGTCCAAGGTCATAAAGTTACTTTCAATTCACAAAAGTGTGAGATAAGAAAAGAATGTTTAGGGAAATTGGTCGCTACAACTGCAAGAACTTCAAGCAACATATATGTGTTAAGCAAAATTGGAAATGAAAAGTGTTGTCTAGGAAAGGAAGATGAAAGTGGGATATGGAACAGAAGAATGGGTCACATGCTTTTTGATAATCTTTTCAAAGTTAGCAAAAGAGAAGCAGTCAGAGAAATTCCCCAGATCATGAAACCAACCAACACTTTATGCAAGCATTGCCAACAAGGAAAACAAACAAAGACCAGGTTCAAATCAAAGGAATATTCAACAACAAAACCACTAGAAATTGTGCATATTGATCTAGTTGGACCAACTACAACAAAATGATTAAAAGGTGAGAGATACTTTATGTTATTAGTTGATGATTATATAAGAATGACTGTAGTTTGATTTCTCAAGAACAAGTCAGAAGCTTTTGAAAATTTCAAGATCTACAAGGAAATGGTTGAAAATGAGATGGATTCAAGAATCAAATGCTTAATATTTGATAATGGAGAAGAATTCACCTCAGAGGAATTTATGTACTACTGCAGCAATCATGGAATAAAAAGGCAATTCTCCGTCGCTAGGACACCTCTACAGAATGGAGTTGTTGAAAGAAAGAACGAGACAGTACAAGAAATGACCCGAACAATGATAATGGATTCAAAGTTGACAGATATTTTTTGGACATAGGAAGTGCATAAAATAGTTCACATTCAAAATAGAGTAATGCTCAAAAACAACACTAATAAAACTCCCTGCGATCTATGGAAAGAAATACCAGCAAATGTGAAGCACTTCAAAGTTTTTGGAAGAAAATGCTACATCAAAAGAGAAGATGGAAAAATGGGAAATTTTGACTCTCATGTGGACAAAGGAATACTTGTTGGTTACTCAAGTACAAGGAAAGCATACAAGTGTTACAATCTAAGATTAAACAAAGTTTTGGAAAGCATCAACGTAACAATTGATGAAACAACCAGACTACAATCAAAGGAAGAAGAAAACAAATCAATGGAACAAATTTTCGAAGAAGAAGATGAAAAAGAAGTAGAAGAGGAAGATGAATATGAAGAGAATCTGACAGAAGCATAAGAGAAAGTTCAGCAAGTACCTCCAAAGACACCTAGCAAACGAGTACCGAAGAATCATCATTTAGATCAGATTATTGGAAAAAAAAAATGTAGGAGTTAAGACTAGAAGAAAAATCTGTTCACTAGAACAAACACACCTAGCACTCTTATCTACAATTGAACCAAACTGTTTTGAAGAAGCCAACAAGGATGAATTTTGGAATAATCCCATGGATGAAGAATTGGATCAAATAGAGAAAAATGACACTTGGGAATTGGTTCCAAGACCAAAGAATAAGAATGTGATCAGCACAAAATGGGTTTTTAGGAATAAATTGAATGAAGATGGACAGGTTACAAGGAACAAATATATATTGGTATGTAAAGGACATGCACAGATTGAAGGAATCGACTTTGAAGAGACATTTTCCCCAGTTGCCAAAATAGAAGCAATCTGTTTACTTTTAGCTTATGCATGCTCTAAAAATGTCAAAGTATATCAGATGGACATAAAATCATCTTTTTTGAATGGGGAACTTGAAGAAGAAGTCTACATTGAACAACCAGAAGTATTTCAATTGTCAGAGAACACGGACTATGTGTGTAAATTAAAGAATGCCTTGTATGGTCTAAAACAGGCTCCTAGAACATGGTACTCCAGACTGGATAAGTATCTACATCAGGCAGGGTTCAGAAAAGGAAGTGCAGACAACAACCTCTACATCAAGGTAAGTCAAGGTAATATTTTATTAATTGAATTTTATGTTGATGATATTATTTTTGGTAGTGATGATGATAGGTTAAGCCAGAAATTTGCAAAAGACATGCATAATGAATTTGAAATGTCATTACTTGGAGAACTATCCTTCTTTATGGGACTTCAAATACGTCAAATCAACCAAGGAAATTTTATTTCTCAAACCAAGTATGTCAGAGAAATGCTAAAGAGGTTCGTAATGGAATATTGCCAATCAGTTATCACTCCCATGCAAACCAGTTGTAAGTTGAGAAAAGATGATGATTCGAAGTCTACAGATCAGAGGCAATACAAGTCAATGATTGGTAGCCTACTATATGTGACAACATCTAGACTAGATGTAATGCAAGCAATTGGACAGGTGGCATGATTTCAAGCAGCACCAAAGGAATCACATGTATTAGAAGTAAAGAGGATCTTCAGATATCTCAAAGGAACAAAAGATTTTGGATTATGGTTTCCAAAAGGAAAAGATCTATCACTTATTGCCTACACAGATGCATATTGGGAAGATGGTATTGATGATCGATGAAGCACCAGTGGAGCAGCATTCTACTTAGGTGAGTGTTTGATATCATGGCTAAGAAAGAAACAATCATCATTATCTCTATCTACAGCCGAGGCAGAGTATATTGCAGCAACAACAAGGTGTACATAGGTTCTTTGGATGAAACACAATTTGACAGATATACAGGTTAAGTATGATGAGCCCATTCCAATATATTGTTATAATACAAGTGCCATCAGTATCTCAAAAAACCCAGTGATGCACTACAAGACGAAGCACATTCCAATCAAGTATCACTTTCTACGGGAATAGGTTGTAGAAAAGAACATCAGAGTTCAGTATGTGGGCACAAAAGAACAAGTGGAAGACATCTTTACAAAACCACTTCCATGGGAAGTGTTTTAATATCTTCGCCAAAGACTTGGAGTTATTTCTACTCCAAAATGAATTCTTTTTTAATGCTTATCTTATATGTCTTAGATGTACACGAGGAAACACCATAAGAGGACAGTTCAGTCAGGGGGAGAAGCCTTGGATGGAAAGATACCTTTTCCATTAATGGCAAAGGGGGAGAGATTTATCAGATGCAAAGGACAGAGGTAGATTTATCATATGTAGAGAACAGAGGGATGGTTCTAGGGGGAGCATGAGTGATATGATTTCATTATTGCATCAGAGTGTTTACATCAATGCCAAAGGGGGATATTGTTGATTAAGGTTGGTTGTCATTGATGTCAACCCTTGAAGAAAGCCCCATAGAAAAAAGGTTTGGGTAATGGACCCAATATTGTTTGATGTAAATATGACTCATTATTGTTTTTTCATGTTTGATAAGAAGTAAATATGGATGAACTCCAAAGTGGTCCCCTTATGGTGAAAGCCCTCACGGGAAGACGCTTTGTGGAGTAAGAGAACACATGCTTAATTGTGGAATAATGAGATGAAGGACAGTTAATTTTTTAGGGAAAATATCCTAGATGGATAGTGCTTGTCATGTCATTTCTGGTGGTATGTAGAACGTCACATAACTCCTCACAGTTAGAGAGTTATGACCATGTGAAGTTGGAGAACCCAGGTTTGGGTAATGGACCCAAGTTTGTTTGATGGATAATGGTATGTTTTTTGCTATATTTGAAGGTAATACTATTCTATATGGATAGTACATGTCAATCCATTTATGGTGGCATGTGGAATGTCACATAAATCCTCACGGTTTGAGAGTTATGGCCTTATGAAGTTGGAGGACCCTCATATGTCATCTAGAAGCCCCAAAAGGTCAAAGTAGTCAAAGTGGTTTAAGAGATTTTAAAAGGTAAATAATAATGTGAAGTGATGAGTTTACTATAATTCAAAGTGAATACAAAATAAATTATTTCAGTAATAAATTTAATGGAGAAATTAGAAGTGGCTTAACCCTAAAATAAGGAAAGTTGGCCAAGTGACCTAGAAGATGTTTTTAAGGAAGCTACTTGGAGAGTATAAATAAGAGGCAAGGCTCTCTCATTTTAATCACACTTGAGCATATTGAATATATATAGGTTTCTAAGGTAACCAAAGATATCTAAGATGAATTTCTGAGGGAAGGTGAAGAAAAGAAGGCCGAAATGCAAGGAAGGATAAATTCTTTTGATGGTGTTTTTTAAGGTATGTTATTTACAGGTCATCTCACCATTTTCACTATAACCTTTTTTCTATAATGATTCAGACCTTGCAATTTCTATGCCATTGAGAATACATACCCAAGTATATTTGGTAAAAAATTCATCTTATGGGTCGTTGTATTTTTGGAGTTACACTCTGTGGAAAATAGGGTTTATGGCTAGTCCTGAAACTAGTCAAAAACAGGTGTTTCAGGTAAAAACGTCATAACGTCTTCATAAAAGATACAAATTTAGTGAGACAAAATGTGTTGGTTAGGGTACATTATTTAGTATTTTTTGTAACATTTTCAAATAAATTCAATGRACATTTCATGCAGGGCACGCTCTACAAGCTCGCTCTACAAGCTCGCTCTCTAGAATAAGCCAGAATTCAACAAGGTATGCTATTTTTGCTATAAATTGTTTTATGACAGGTTCCAAGTACTAACACCTGGAGGAATTGCATAAAACATATTGAATAAAATTTTGTATCAGTTTCATATATTTATACATTACATGTTCAAAGTTATGATTACTTCAAGTTAGGGTTGTTGACTAAACGAAAACTAGGCATGTGAGACTAAAGAAACGTTTGATGACAATGCTAGTCTCTTGTTGTTAAAGTTAAGAAAGGTTTGCAGAAATGTGATCACATACACTAGGTATATTACAGATCTACAAATCAGATTTGGATGATGAAATTGATGAGGTATTTTTGTTGAGGTTGGTGCATGGTTGATGCACTTTTTTATGGTACAGGTTGATTACAGGTTGAGGTACAGGTTGATGCATGGTTGATGCATGTTTCAGATTTATTGGTACAAGTTTACAATGGTATATCTCACAGTGATAGTGTGACAGTGGTTCCATCATTCTACTTCTACTTCAAGGTGGCAGTACGGGGCAAGGACAGGTGGTTGTAGCCACCTTCCAGTTATAGCCAGAGAACATAGGGGGTTGTAGACTCCTTCTGGTTGTAGCAAGAGAATTGGGGAGTTGGAGCTTCCCTCAGGTTATAACCTAAGAAACTAGGGGGTTGGAGCCTCCTTCCAGTTGGAGCTAGAAAACAAAGGAAGTTGGTGCTTCCAATGAATGTGATTCTTCAAGACATATAAGAAAAATCATTCTGTGGTTTTCTCCCGATTTTGGTTTCCACGTAAAACACTAGTGTACTGTGTATGTGTGTGATTGTTTATTTCTTAATGCTCATTATTGGATAATAATTCTACATTGATATAACATTTGAAGAAAAAGGATTATAATTACGCTATTATTGATTCACCCCACCTCTCAGTAATCCAACATATCTATATGTTTAATGGGAACGATTTGACTACTCACTCTAAGACATACAACACTCCAGCTAGAACTGATAAAGCATCGACCACTAATGGTATTGTACTGGATCCATCATCATCCTCCATTAGTCCTTCGTCTAGATCACTTCAAATAGAGAACCCTACATTCGACTCTATATTACGTCCTCCCAAGAGAACCATCTATAAATCTACCTTTAATCCTAGTTCATGTGCCACCCAAAACTACAACATCGTTGAAGATTTGGCTCAAGAACCGTGCACTATGTATGTGTTGGAAGTTATACAACACTACCCCACTCAACATCAAACGCTCTTGGCTGCAATTGGTGCTTTTGATCCTAAGTCGTCCAACAATATCACGTTTAACCTGGACAATTTTAAGTCTAGACTCTCTCACCAACTTGAATTTCAAATTGACATTGGTGTTCACAATCAACAAATTCACCGAACTATCTTGGATGAGGGACCCTCTACTTGTGTCATGTATTTGGCTTGTTGGAAGAGCTTAAAATCACTCACACTTAACAAATCCCCTACGATGTTGCGCGCATTTTATGGGCAAGGTTTTCATCCCCATGAACTTTTACAGTGCTTAACTGTTCAGTTGGGCGGAAAAAATGTCTCTGTTGATGTCAAAGTGGTCGATGCTCCACTCAATTACAACTTGTTACTTAGAAGAAGTTGGTTATATGCAATGACTATTGTTGCTTCATCGGTGTTTCGATGTATACAATTTCCTCATCAAGCAAAAATTGTCACCATTGATCAGCTCGATTTCTGTACACCCGATGCTCGCACTCCCATTACCAACAATATTCCTTTCTTGGGAGATCACAAAATTACGTATGAAAGCATTGGTGTTGGCTTGCTGAAATATTCAAGCCTCATGGGTACCTTCCCTACACCACTTCCACCCACTGCACATCATATTGCCACTATCAATATGATTTCGACTATGGTTCACCAATCTTTGGAATCCTCTGACCCTTGGTTTGTACCTAGTCCCTTGGAATTCAATGTGCTAGGTGACACCATGCCACTTAGTCTAGCAGAGACCTCATATGTTTCTATCCAATCTTCTTTTCCCTCATCGGATGACCCACATCGCTTGGTATCCGACAGTTACTCGATGCCCTCTTGGTTAAATTCCTTGTCATATTCATTCAACTACATTTCCCAAATCTTCCCATCTGACGAAGCTATCATGGAAATGCTTAGCATTGATGACATGCCTTGTGATGGTAACCATCATCGATCCTCTTTTCTTCCACCTCTTGAAGAAATAAAGAAAGATATACACTCTATCTTCCCTCCCGATGTCGTTGACTTTCCATAGTCACCCATACTTACACAAGATACTATTTCTGAAGGGAATATGAGTAACATCTCCTCTATGGTCGTTATTCACATTTCCATCAAGGAAGGTGTCATGGAAAATGTTAATCTCGGTGCTACTTGTTCACCCAAGGAAGTGGTCTCTTATACCACTTTATTTAAATAATTATGCAATGTCTCCTCTTGGAGATATGAAGAAATTCTAGGGATCGATCCGTCGATCATTGTGCATGAAATAAAAACTTACCCTAGTGTTAAATTGGTTCAACAGAAACTACGTGTTGGCAGCCAATTCAATTTTTTCCATTGCCCTATAAGCTGCCTACACCTATGTCTCTTGAACTTCAAATTTCCATCGCATTTTGCAAATAGACGATATTTTCATTTCATGTGACACTTGCAAATTGGTTTCGATTTAGTTTTCACGACTGAAAGCATGAAAACTCCTCCATCGTTATTTGAACTATCATGATCCTCTCATTGATATTTTGAGTGGCACTTTACCTTTGGTTTATCATGTGGTTGAAAAGATTTTTCAAACTATGCCTATTCAAACGTTTTTACTTTGATTGCGCAATTTGATTTTATTAAACTGATAAGGCATTGAGCATATGGAGAATTGCCTAGTCATTGATTTACATATGGGTCATGGTTTATTTTTGCTTTTATGTATATAATGTGATCTTTACGATAAAATTTATATAGCACTTGGCTTGTCAAAATTATGAAATCGATTGTCACCATGTTTTAAAACCTTTGATCAAAATATTTGATTATGCAATGGCATGTTGGTTAAACATTTGGGTTTTGATTTAACGTTGAATGACAATGGTTTGAAATAATACATTGGCGCATTGACATATCATCCACCGTGTAATTCTTGGGTTGGCCGAATATTATGGTTTGAATGATGTTATGATTGATTGAACAGTGTTGTACCTTGCCATTACTATGTTGCATGGCGGTGATAATCCCACCACCCTCGCATGCGCACATTAATTTTCTTCCCCTTTCATCATTCGTAGCTGTTAGCCCAAACGACTTTGCTCCTGTGTGTTGTTGTTTTTCCAAACCCTGACCATGTGCCCGCACCATGGCTCCGGTCGTGAGGGCTGAACCCAATGGTAGCCAGGCGTTGTTGATGTTCGACAGTGCTTACAGTGACCTTGAGGAATTTGGATGGCTCCCGTTCATACAAAAGTTTGATGGTTTTAACCCTTGCATGGCTTGGCAATTCACATTAACCTTTGATGGCTGTCGAGCCAAGGTCGGGAATGTCCAATTGGAAATTGATGAGAAATTTCTCAGTTTAGATACTGGTCTACCTGCCACTAGACAGAGATGGTCAAAAAATTGCAAAGTGGAAGAGATTACGTGGACACTGCTCTTCCAATCACGCAGGGTGAGCTCCTGTGACAAAGGTTTGCCCGCGAATATGCTCAAGCAACATTCACGACTTGTTGATGATAACTAAGCAGTTTATCACCTGCAAGGGTCGGTATGGGTTTGTTTTCTTATACCATCTTTGGTTACTTATGGTTTTCATGGGCTATGAGCTTAATATGCCTTATTACTTGCATAGGATCCTGTTTAAAATGTCTAAAAGATACAAACGGAACCAGGCCGATAGCAGCCTTTTTCACTTTGGGTTAATTAAAATGCTTGTTGTTTGTCATTTGGGGTTACACCGAGACTGTTGGAATGATTTCCTTAATCACAATAATTTTGAGGATTCAAGCCCACCACAGGTTGACAAACCTATGGTGAGCGAGGGCAAGTCTGTACCCCCGGTGCCCTATAGTATTTTGTTGCCTAAACCCTTACCCGACTCACCTATCAACCTACCCCAATCCGTGACCACAGATGTCGAAACCGTTAAACCCGTGGCTAAAAGGCCTAAAGCCAAACCTACTGCGAATTCCAAAGGCAAAAGGAATGCTCGATTAATCTCTTGCATGGCAAGAAACAAACCGAGACCTCCTGTCAACCCTGACCCTATCATTTTGAGTGGAGATTCTGACTCAAAGGTGGAACGTTACCTAGCAAGTGGGTATCCCTATTCGGAAGGTCTGTGTTCCAAACCCTCATACGACTTTGTGAAAAACCTACCACCTTGCTTGCAAAATGACCCTAATTACCCAGGCATTAAACTACCTTGTGAAACCCCTAATGACTCGTCAAAATCCTCTCCTGCTCTATCTCAACCAGCTGCCCCACCCTGTGATCAGTGCGGCTCGTGGTTAGAAAGGTATTACCTTGATGTACCAATGCTACAGTCCAGAATTTATGCTCTGGAGGATCAAGTTGCAAGACTTACCAGTCAAAAGGCTAAATTGCAAGCCACTGATAAGAAATAGCGAACAACAGGCTCTATTTTGTTTAAGAATGTGGAGTCAGCTACAACGGTCATGAATTTAAAATTGGCATAGCTCGAGCAGCCTCACTGGTATGACTATCACCTGTTTATATGACAAACTCATAGCTCTGTTTACAGCGTGGATTTGCTTTGTCACATAAGCATGCACTATATGCATAGTTTTGTTTTGATTAATCGAATTTTGTTTCCCGGTTTAGCTTTGATTGGATTTTCTTCGATTTGATTGATCGTGCTATGGATTTGATTGTTTTAATTTGGCTTGAATTGAATACTCTATTGCTTATTGAAGTTGTTAATATCTTTTCTAAACATAAGCTATTTCTGGTATTTCAATTTTGAACACAGTCAATGTTTCGATTCGAATTGGTTATATTCTATACGATATGGTTGGAAATAATGGTTAACTGTTATGATTTTATGTTCCATGTCATTTTCGACCAATTCAAATACCATTCAATATGTTTCTGTTAATGTGTAACCAAATTGCGAATAGATACAAATCATAACTGTTATACCCAACCAATCGATTCGCATTGTTTTGTTTGACCGTGTTATCAGTTTGATTCATATTGCAACAAATATATTGTTTAAATTTGATTTGGGGAACGAAAGTGATTATGCCCAGGATCACGATTTGTTTCTATAATTAACTCAGTCACGATTTGTTTCGATTGTTGCCCAGTTTATGATTATCACTTCTGTTGATAGTTGTGATCACTAGTTGATCCTGTATGTTGACTGTGTAACGCTCAGCGATCGAAGTCTATGGCGAAGTTTGGTTGATGTTGTTATGAATGTTTTATTTGACTATAATCGTAACAGTCTTTCCATATTGGTATTTGATTAAAACAACATGAATTTTATGCAAATTGTTATAGCCGTAACAAATCGATTATGATTGTGTTGGATTACATCGTATCTTATACGATATGATTCACTATTAATTTCATTTGGATATGAAATAGTCTTGTTACTGTTTGACCCGGTTTTATGGCAACTGAAAAACAGAGTATTCTTACTCCTATTTCGATTCGATCCCTTTTGATCTTGTTTAATTTAAATGATAAACTTATTTGAACCATTAGTGATTCGATTTCAATGTTTATTAAAAGAAAATTAAATTGGATTATTTTAAAAAGATTTCATTTGATCTCTATCTGGTCCTGTATGCTATTTTAGACTAGCTACAGAATCACATGATTCTGTAGCTGAGTCTGTAAGATTAGATTTTTATTGTCTTGTTGATGAAATATCTTTCTAATTTGATATTTTTTGGTCTATTGCAGGTAAATTCGAAATTGCAGTAGAGTTATTGAGTAGTTAGGGGATATTTTAAATATTTCACTTGCATTTTAGTTTCCTAGTTTAGTTGATTTTGGGATATCTCCCAGATTATGTAAAACATTTTGATATTATCCACAGGGAGGTTTTACCCTGTGGAGAGACTTATATATACTTATGATTTATGTAATAATGTTCATCCTCATTCATGGGAGAACAAGGATATGGAGTTATAATACAGACTGAAGCAGAATTTGGTGTTTTGCCACAGCTTTAGCTTCTCATTATATCAACATTTTGTTTCATGTTGTGTATATCAATTTGTATCTGGTTTATGACTACTTTAGTTATCTTGATCATGTGCAAATGATATAATTTTAATCACTGTAGTCCATATCTGGTTTCTTTCAAGTGTATAAAAGACATAACAATTGTTTAATTCAGTTTGTGAATGACATGTTTATCTTCTTCATAAGATGAATTATCAAATATAATTTTTTGCATAACAGGTTTCCCTTATTGCAGAAATTTATAAATCATATAGTTGTTATGATTTTTTATGTCTTGTTTGTCCTATAAATAACTCAAAGAGAAACGCAGCCAATCGTTTACGAAAAGCTTCTGATCAACCGGTGCGAGTTTCCTTCCTCCGACCGGCTTTGAAGTCAACAAACGCAGGACAAATTAGGAGCGCTTTCAGGTCAGTTAGTCACTTGCTTGTTTACTATTCTTATTAATAGTTTAGTTCAGATATTAGTTTAAGTTAGAATTAGTATATTAGATCGTTTAATTTCAGTAGTTTTATTTCTTTTTCATAAAATAAAAAAATCAAAAATATATCTCTGGCTGTCTTAGGATAGAACGCATTTGAGTTTTACAGGTTTTATTTAAATCTGCCAGTTGTGTATATTGTATATTTGTGAATAAGCTGTATTATAATTGATAACTAGACAGTTAATTAGTAAAGTTAGTGTAATAGTAATTAGTAGAATAGTTAGTTTAATTTGTATTTAGTTTTAGTTTATATAGTAGTTTGTTTTGATTAGATTAGTGTATTAGTTTAGTTTTAGTTAGTTTAGTTTCTTGTACTTAGTTTTAGTTTGTTTAATTAGTTTTAGTTAGCTTTAGTTAGTTTTATTTGTTTTAGTTATATTAGTTAGTTTAGGTTAGTTCTCTCTTTGGATTTCTTAGGATCTTAGAGCGGCCAACGGAGCCGTTAAACCCGTCAGGGTGGTTCATTCCAAATGGATTGGGTTATTTAGACAACCCCGGACCGGTTCCACTCTCTCAATTGACGGACGGACAATTTTGCCCATCAACAAATGGCACTAGAAGGAGGGCCTGAACTTAATTAATGGCACGAGGCAGTCGCAAGACTCCTCCCCCACCTAATCACACACCTATAGTGACTAGAAGCCGTTCACAAGATAATATTCCCCCTCAAACAACAACTACTTCAACCGAAGATCCACAGATCACAGTTGAGCCAGCAACCCCTAATCCTACAGGTGGTGATTTCCAAGAGATTGTTCGTCAATATCTTATTAAAACACATAGTGCCTTAGCCAGTCTTAAGCAACCAAACCACCCATGGGGTCAACCTTTGGACTTCTCTGATATCAGAGAACAATTAGGTGATATAGACCTCACTGTGAATTCTCCAGATCCAAACTTAAATCCTGCTGCAGGAGGATCTGGGATACCTCCTTCACCACCTCCTTCATCTCCTTCCTCTTCTGGGGGAGATTCCTCTTCTAACGAAGGAAATCCACCTTCTCATCCTTCCACACCCAATTCCCCTATGGCAAATCAGAACAACCCTGCTAGACCCTGGTTGGACCAGGATGCCATAGCTATTCCTGGAGCCCAACACCCTTTACCTAAGCACCCGGAGAAATGGCTTCCTAAGTTTGATCCCGATTCGAAACGGATAGGAGAAGATCATATCAAAAAATTTATGTTAGCCATCAGACTCCGTAACGTTGAACATGAAGACGTTGTCTGTAGGTTGTTCCCTTACACCTTTGAGGGTAATGCGTCCACTTGGTACTTTTCCCAACAACCTCATACCATAGTGTCCTGGGAAAAGTTTGAGTCATGCTTTTTGGAAAAATTCGGAGATGGCAAACCTCCGGAAGTCTTAGTCATGGATCTTTCGAGCTTAAAATGAAATCAAAAGAAAAAGTTCAAGATTTTAATCAAAGATTCTTAACGCTTAAAAATCGAATCCCTGTAGATTCTATGCCTGCTGAGAGTCTTGTAATAGCTTACTACACTAAATCTCTACATCAAAGTATAGTTATTTGGGTTAAACGATCTAAAAAAGCCACATTGTTAGAAGCCTTTGAAGAGGCTACTCAGATTGAAAAAGACATACTTAGTCTTAAGGACTCTTCTAGCAACGAAACTGAGACTGTTTCTTCTTCCAAAAAGAAGATTGAAATTCTCCCTAGACCTACACAAAACAAAACACAACCTGAAAACTCTGATTTGGAAAATTTAACCAAAGTTGTACAAAAATTGTCTAATCAAGTTATAGATTTAAAAAGGTCGATTGAAGAAGCCTCTTCGAGTAAGGGACCCTACAAACCTCCTTTCTGAAAGCCATTTCCATCCAACTGGCCTAATCCAAACCCCGAAGGCTTGAACCTAGAAAGTTTGCAATGCACTCTCCAGACAATTCTAGGAGCTCAAGATGACTTGATGCCTCCTGAAATCTCTCAAGATGAAGCCGATCAGGAAACAACTCAAGAATAAGAGTCTTCTCCAAACATATTTGGACACTTCTCGGATAGCATCTTTCAAGCTAACTTCGAGACTGTTCACCCTTACAACACTAGGAGTAAGACAACAAACAAACCTCATGCCGAAAACACTACAACTTTACCTCCAAAGCGTTCTAAATCAGTAGAAACTAAACAAAGTAATGATGGCTCTAAATTAGATTATGATGTTGTTGAAGATCTTAAAAAATTACAAGCTAAAATTTCTATTTATGAGTTGTTGAAATTTCCATTTTTGTTACAGAAGATGTTGCAAAATATTTCAGACAATGGAAAAAATGGTAATTCAAACGGTAATAAGGTTGTGCAAAGCAAAGCTCCACAGAAGACTTCCACAAAAAATAATCATGATCCTCAAGATAAAGGAAGCCTTCCTGTACCACCTGTAAATAATGTAAATAATGTAAATAACGGAAATAATGTAGATAAAGTAGCATTAGAAACCGCAAGTAAGAAACCACAAGCTACTACTCTAAGTACTCGCAAGAATGTACCTCCTTTTCTTTTAACTTTCGAAATCTTCAACATAAATGTGCATAATTGTATGGTTGACTCAGGAGCATCGTCAAATGTGATGCCTTGGTCTGTCTGCCAAAAGATCAATGCTGAAGTAGAACCATCTTCTTTGAAAATCATACAACTTGATCGAACAAATGTTAAAGTTATAGGCGAACAGAAAAATGTATTGATTAGATTATCGTCTAACCCAAACGTTCATCAGGTTATTGATATAATTGTGGTGGATATTCCAGAAGTGTATGGTCTGTTTTTGAGCAGGGACTGGTCGGAGCAGCTACATGGTTACTTCGCGACGGACTGGTCTCACTTATGGCTTCCAAAAAATGGTAAGCCCAAAAAGATCAGGGTGAATCGTGAGCGTTACCTCAAGTTCACGGTAACAGACTTGAATGACCCCAATGAACCATACACACCTCTTGTTGATTCACCTAAAGTCCAAGGGATGGACACATTCTTCGGAAATTTCATGGCTGAAGCTTCACCTATCAACCATCCTGAACAACAGTCCGAGATCATAGCATGTATGCAACCAACGGCTTCTATCCAACAGTCCTATGAGCCCGATGGAAATCAAATTTGGTCTTTATATTTTGACGGTTCCAAGTCTAAAGAAGGAGCTGGTGCAGGCTGCATCATTATCGATCCGACAGGTAACAAAACATTATTGGCTTGTAGGCTAGAATTTGAATGTACTAACAATACTGCAGAATATGAGGCTTTACTACAAGGTCTCAGAAAAGCCTTGGACATGCACATTCAAAATCTAGTTGTATTCGGCGACTCTGAGATAGTGGTTAGGCAGGTAAGAGATTCTATACACTGTCTTTCCCCGCATCTCAAATGTTACCAGTCTGAGGTATGGAGTTTGATGAACAAATTTTCCACTTTTAATATAAATTCCATCCCTAGATTAAATAACATTGAAGCAGATCTACTAGCTAATGTTGCCTCTAAACTTCTTCCTACAGAAGGCTTATCCCCGAACGCATTTTCCATGGAGCTATTGTTTCGACCATCAGTTCCTGACAATATCACAAACTGGAGAGTATTTGACGATGATCAGCAAATCATTAACTTCCTGCACATGGAAGAAACCTTTCAAGGTGTTGTGATAGACAAACAAACGCACGACGACAATTTGCACAACTCTACGGTAATACCCAATCCGAAATCTCCTGAGGCTCTATCGGATATGGTAAATTTCATACCCAAATCTGTTGTTAGACTAGAAAAGTTTTATGATTTTGAAGATAAATTTAAAAAGACGGTCAATTGAAAAACCAATAGTTCCTCATTGTCTTATGAAAAAGTCAATTTAGGAACTAGTGAAAATCCTCAGTGTATCAACTTAGGCTTGGGATGTTCTAGACAAGAAAAAGCTTCTTTTGTTAAATTATTTAAAGAATTCAAAGATGTCTTTGCATGGACTTATGATGATCTTAAAACATTTGATCCTAATATTATACAGCGTGTCATCCCAATGAAGCCCCAAACTTTACCCTTCCAACAGAAACTGAGGAAAATGCATCCTAAACTAGAACCAACTGTACAAAAAGAATTGAATAAACTCCTAAGTGCTAAAATAATTTTTCCTGTTAGACACACTCAATGGGTATCCAACCTCATCCGAGTGTGGAAGAAAAACGAGGAAATTCGACTTTGTGTCAATTTTCGAAACCTCAACAAAGAGTCTAACAAAGATAATTATCCTATCCCACCCATGGAACAGATCCTCCAACAAGTATCTGGTTCCGAGAAGCTATCCTTACTATATGGTTTCTCTGGATACAACCAAGTCTTGATGTCTCTGCCAGACCAATTAAAAACTACTTTCCGTACCCCGTGGGGCACTTATGCTTATCGCAAAATGCCCTTTGGATTGATTAATGTTGGTGCTACCTTTCAGAGAGCAATGGACATTGCTTTTAGAGGCTTAATCAATCACTCCATAGTAGTCTACTTAGATGATGTGACCATTTATTCTAAAAACAAAGACGATCATCTAGCTCACTTACGAGTCGTTCTGCTACGATGTCGTAAATACGACATCTCCTTGAACCCCAAGAAGTCCATCTTTGTAGTAGAACAGGGTAAATTACTAGGATTCATTGTGTCTAGTGATGGAATGATTATTGACCTCAAGAGGACCCAAGTCATCACTAAACTTCCCCCACCTACCTCCAAAAAATCCATGCAGTCTTTCCTAGGCCAGATTAATTTCGTGAGAAGATTTGTCCCCAGCTTTTCCGAAATGGCCAGGCCTCTTTAGAATCTGATTAAGAAAGACACCCAATATCACTGGGGACCTACAGAAAACCAAGCTTTCAATGCTATAAAGAAGGCCATAATAGACGCTCTATCTCTTATGAGCTCTGATTTCTCTCAAGACTTTACACTCTATACTTTTGCCTCTGATCGTTCCTATGCCACAGTCCTAACTCAAAATAACTCCGAGAACAATGAAGTACCCATCGCCTTTATGAGATCTACTTTCAAAGGCGTTGAACTTAACTACCCAGTGGTCGATCAGCAAGCCTATGATGTTTTCAAAGCAGTTAATCATTTTCGGTCCTATCTTTTGAAGTCAAGGACGAAGGTCATTGTCCCCTACCCTGCCGTAAGGAACTTGTTAGCGCAAAAGGAGTTAGGAGAGAAAAGAGCCAACTGGGTCACTTCCTTGCAGGAGTATGAATTAGAAATCACCCCAGCACAGATTGTGAGAGGACAAGGATTGTGTAAGTTGGTAGTTGATTCAGAAACTGAACAGCAAGAAGTTAGTGATACGTCAAACCTAGAACAACGCGATCAAATTTTGATTTGTTGCACACAAAACCTCGTAAGTCCTTGGTACAACAATATTAGATTTTGTCTTGAACATGGATCAACACCCCGTCACCTTGACCCTGCCAAAAGAAGAGAGTTGAGACTAAATTCCACCTCCTTTCATCTAGTTAACGGTATACTGTTTCATCAGAATTTTGACGGCGTACTGATGCGTTGTCTTAAAAAAGATGAAGCAGAAAAAGTCTTGCTTGAGTTGCATGCAGGAGAAGCTGGTGGTCACTTCGGTGGCGACACCACTGCTCATAAGGTTTTAAGAGCCAATTACTACTGGCCCACACTTTTTAGGGATGCCCATGCCTTGTGCTGTAAATGTATCATTTGTCAGAAAGCATCAGGGCAATTGCAAAAACCAGCCTTCCCCTTGCAACCCGTTTCAGCCGATTCTCCTTTCCAGCAATGGGGCCTTGATATCATAGGTCCTATTAACCGTCCATCCTCACAATAGCATAAGTATATTGTGACAACCACTAATTACTTTACTCGATGGTTCGAAGTTATTGTGCTAAGAACTGTTAACACAAGTCAGGTGATTGCTTTTCTAAACTCGAATATCATCACTCGTTTCGGTATCCCTGATTGTCTAGTCTTTGATAACGCTTCATACTTTTCTTCTCTTAAGATGAGTGAGTTCGCCTTGGAGAAAGGAATAAAACTAAAGTATTCTGCTAGTTACTATCCCCAGGGCAATGGCTTAGCAGAATCGACAAACAAGAACTTGATCAAAATTATCAAGAGAACCGTGGCTGAAAATCAAAAGAACTAGCACAATTCACTGCTAAATGCACTGTGGGCTGATAGGGTAACACCCAAATCCACTATAAGTAATTCTCCCTTTTTTCTCGTTTATGGCAGAGAAGCCATTCTGCCACCTCACATTCTTCTTTCTTCACTTCAATTGTCACAAAAAGTCCAAGAAGAAGATTGTCCCCCTTTAGAAAACCATATTAATGCTTTGATGAAGTTAGAAGAAGTAAGAACCCAAGCTAAGCGTAAGTTAGACCAACATCAGCAACTGATTAAAAGCTGGTTCGATTCTAGTTCTGCTTCTGATAGGAATTTTGAAGTAGGCGATCTCGTCTTAAAGTGGGACAAACCACACGAAGGAAAGGGTGAGCACACCAAATTTCAAAACTTATGGCTTGGGCCATTTATGATTGCTGAAAAGTTGGGTCCTAGTTCCTTTCGATTACAGAATCTTGAAGGGCAGCTTGACACCTATCCGGTGAATGGCCAAGCCCTGAAAAGATACTTCGCTTGATTACTACCCTTGTATATTATGTAAATATTTCCTTTTGTTTTTATTTTGCCTTTATTTTCGTTTTTGGTTTTGATTTGATTGATCAGTTTTTTATGTTTTTGAAACATATGCATGCCTGTGCACTGAGCTATTCAGACAAAGACCGTAGAAAAATTTCTTCGCCGAAATAACTTCTGAAAGATTGTACAATCATCAGTGATATATTTCTAAAAATTGATATTTATGTTGAAAAATTTTGTTGTTCGGAAGAAGTTTACTAATTTCAATCTCTGAGCAAAGTTTGTCATGGTCATCTATTATCTTTTTACACTGTCCCTTTTCCATAAAGGAATGACTCAAAAAGGATGTCTCCCTGTTGTAGTAAGTTGTTTTGTAAATAAAACATTTCTGGAGCTGAATAAAGGACAATGTTAAAAATTCTGATGAGGTCAAAAAAATATGATAAAATATCAGGATTTTCAGTGTCACCCCGCTCAGCTATCCATAAAAGAAAAGAAAAATAAAAGTATTAATAAGAGTTGTGGGAAGTGTTTGTAAACCCACCGGGATACTGAACAGGTCCGCTGGCAGCGGGTAAATGCAAGCATGGTGCCAAGACAACTTCGTCGGGGTACTGAACAGGCCTCCTGGCAGTGAAGCAATGTCGGGTAAATGAAAATCTGTAAAAAAATATAAGAAACCTCTTTAAAAGTCCTTTACTCTGATCTAGAGCTTCTTGACAGGATACATATGTCAGAGTGAGTTAAATGGCAACCCTGTCGAGGTTATGGACGCCTGCTGGCAGCAGTGGCCGTGCCAACAGTATTGAATATTTTATCATTAATATCGTGACTTACTGATCTTAAGACTTTTATTAGTTTGCATCTTTTAAGACATCGCTGGAAAAGATGGTAAATGATGATGTTTGTACGATTTTCCAATTGTTGTTTTTGAGTTGAAATTTTCTTTGATGTCCTAATCTAAATTCATTTCTTTTGATAGAGATAACTACTTCTCCTAGTATGTCGCCATTGTTGGCAGCCAATTCAATTTTTTCCATTTCCATATAAGCTGCCTACACCTATGTCTCCTGAACTTCAAATTTCCATCGCATTTTGCAAATAGACGATATTTTCATTTCATGCAACACTTGCAAATTGGTTTCGATTTAGTTTTCACGACTGAAAGTGTGAAAACTCCTCCATCGTTATTTGAACTGTCATGATCTTCTCATTGATATTTTGAGTGGCACTTTACCTTTGGTTTATCATGTGGTTGAAAAGATTTTTCAAACTATGCCTATTCAGACGTTTTTACTTTGATTGCGCAATTTGATTTTATTAAACTGATAAGG
>JASDQU010100366.1:150011-187287 GCA_032191745.1 Picea mariana
TATGTTGAGATTACCAAAGGATTCATGCGATTGTTGCAGAAAGATGTCCCCTTCATCTGGGGTGACACTACTCAATAGTCTTTTGATTCTCTGAAGCATGCATTGACCAACACTCCTTTGCTGCATCCTCCCGACTATACTAAGGATTATATCCTTTACTTAGCCACCTGTACTTTCACTATTCCCATGGTGTCAGTTCAAGAGGACACTTCTAGTGAATAACATGTGATATATTATTTGAGAAAAAGTCTATCTGGTACAGAACTCCAATATTCACATGTTGAGAAGTTGGCTCTCACAGCCATCATCGCCATCTAGAGATTTTGTCACTACATCTTTCTACGCACTACCATAGTTATCGCAAACTCAAACCCCATGTATCATATTCTGACCTGCCAGGTTCTTGGGGGAAAATACTCCAAATGGATCGTCATCCTTCAGGAATTCGATCTCGAATTTGCTAAGTCCAAAGCCAAAAAATCCTTGGTATTTGTGGAGCTCATCTATGACCTTCCCCATGCTGATGAAGACACTGAGCCCAGAGATTCTCTCCCTGATGAATCTTTATTCCTCATCAGCACATCTGATCCTTGGTATGGAGATATCCTCCTTTATCTCCAGACCCAACATTTTCAGCCTGATCTCTCTTGTGAAGAACGTCGACGTATTCATCACCACTCTCGTCATTACCTTATCATCGGTGACACTTTGTATCATCATGGTATTGATACCATTCTCCGACGATGTTTGACTCATGAAGAAGATGAACATGTTCTCAATGCCTGTCACCTTGGATCCTGTGGTGGTCACCTTTCTGGGATGGCTACCGCTCAAAAAACTTTACGTGTCGGTTACTTTTGGCCCTCTATATTCAAAGATTGTATTGAGGCCATCAAAAAGTGCCCACCCTACCAAGGCTTTCATAAGAAGGCATGCTCCCACCCTACTCCGCTGTATCCCATTATTGCCATTGGCCCCTTTGCCAAATGGGGCATTGATTTCATGCAGTGTAAGCCTACCTCAGTTGGGGGGCATGGTTACACAATCGTTGTCATCAATTACTTTACAAAATGGGCTAAGGCTATGCTTACCTTTCTGAATGATGGTTGTATTGCAGCTATTTTCTTTTTCAACCACATCATCACTCACATTGGTGTTCCACATGCCATTGTCATTGATCATGGTTCGCACATTCAAAACCATATGATGAGTGATTTTCATACCAAGTTGGGTTTTCTCCATGAAAACTCGCCCCCTTACTATCCTCAAGAAAACGGGCAAGTCAAAGCTATCAACAAAGTCCTTAAAACCATAATTCAACGTATGGTAGGGGTAAAAAGGACATCTTGGCATATACAAATTTTTTCCACTCTCTGGGCTTACCACACCAGAGTGAAGATTGCTACTAGATTCACTTCTTTCCAGTTAGTATATTTTTTAGAAGTTGTTTACCAATCGAGTGTGAAATTTCCTCGTTAAAACTTAAAGTAGAACTCCTACCCCACACTTCTGTTGAAGAAGAACGTTTCTTACATATGACCAAGTTGGATGAAACACGTCGTGATGTTTCTCTTGTTAACGAAGCATATCAAAACTAGATCAAGAATCAATACGACAAATCTATCCACCCTCGTACCTTTGCAAAAGGAGACCTAGTCCTCATCTATGACCAAGCTCATGACAAGCAGGCTCATGACCAGTCAGGGATAGGCAAGTTAGAACCTCTGTGGCATGATCCTTACATCGTGAAATGTGTTTTACACAGAGGTGCCTACGAGTTAGTAGACTACGATGGAATCTCCCTGGGTGAGCCCTGGAACAGTATTTACCTCAACAAGTAATATGATTAGATCATCTAGCATGCGTGCTTTGTACACTATTGTATTTTAGTTTGGTGTGTCTTTTTCTTTTTTGTGCTCAAGTTTTTCATTAGCCACTTATAATGTGTCTTGTGTTTTCATGCGCATATGACATCTTCCTTTCCTATCTTTGTCGGGTTTGCAGACGGCGCTAGTCGAGACACCCAGAATGTTTCTTCTGTGGCTTGGGTCATTTACCACTCTGACGAGATGGTGAGTTCAGGAGGTATTTTCTTAGGATCAACAACTAACAACATGGAAAAATATCATGTTGTCATCAAACTTTTAACAGAAGCCTCCTCCCTAGGTGTTTCTCATATGATCATTTGCCTAGACTCTCAACTCATGGTCTTTCAACTCAATCGAATCTATGCTATTCACAATCCTATCCTGCTACGTCTCCACCTATGAGTTTATCATCCTGAATGAATGTTTGATTTTATTGAATACCGAAACATCCCAAGAGAACTCAATACCATTTCGGATTCGTTATCCAATTGCATCATGGATTGATATCTCGCACATAGATAAAATTTCATAAAGGAAGTAAATCATACATCACATGTAAATTAAAACACATCACATTTAAAAAAACATCATTTGGCACTGTAAAAACTTAGATATATGTATATATATATTACGTGATGAAAAAATTTGGTTACATCAAAAAAGTACATCGAAGAGCAAAATGTGGTTCTTCACGCCCATAAACATCATCATACAGACTATACAATCATCTGGGAGACTCTAATCTCCCTGCATCACATTATGTTGTGAGTAGCACATCACTGCGTGGGCTACTCACCTCAGTAAAGAGTTAACACTCTCAGGAACTCCCACGGTGTGTCTATGTAGATGTAGGGGCACCTCCCTCCTCCTAAGAGGAGGGATACCCATCATAAGGCCTTGGAGGTTTCTTTCAATCTCCTAGAGTCCTCCTACTATTGCCCCTTGATCTACCATGATCTAACATCCCCATGACGCCCCAGTGCCGACATCTTTTCCAGACATGTTTATCCCCTATCTACACAATGAAATGATACGTCTGTTAAAAACTCTTCTATGTACCCTAAAAAAATAATATAACCTTTAAAATCAAAAAACACTTGACAATATCATTTTTGGTTTCTCACCTGACGAGTCCCAATCCTCCCTTCTGGAAGAACCAAGTCCATGCTTCCTCGAAAATCCACTCCGATGTATGGAAAGTCTTCTATCATGATCAATTGGCGTCTCAGCCAAGCGAAACAATCACCGGTGAATTTGAAATCTGAATCTGAGCCTAGTCTTGGAGACAGGATAGTCCATCGCTCCATACGTGGTTCTCCCACCGATATTAGTGCTAATGAAATTTGAGGTTGCATTTGAGGAATGCATTCTAAGAAGAACAAAACCAAGAATGAACCATATTTGAACTGCTTTTGCTTCCCTTCTCTACATCTCGTAATCTGCTCCTTCACATTATGAAGGAACCCTACACTCCGGTTAAACAGTGTTGGATCTAGACACTATAAACCATATGCCACCTGTGATCTTGAAAATAGGTGTGAGATGGTACTTCCCTCTATACTCGTAATGGAAAACATAATGGAATGAAGAGGTAGAGCCCTAATGTCTTTGATTGTGATTCTACCTCCCACTAGTCTCACTCCTGGGACACAATGGTTTGCGAAGTACTCATCCACAGGCGCCGGAAGTTCCCTCTGCCCAGATAAAACTATGGGAGCCCCTCTTTTCGAGAGGTCGGTCATGAAGTATACATCTTCCAACTCGATGTTAATAATTTTCATTCCAATCTAGAATCCTTGTTCCACAATGTTCCATAGCCCGATCATATATTCGAGAAGAGGAATCTATTTCTTCATTTTTTGCATTTTGAAGAACTTGAGGAGAATGCAATTCCTCAATGCGGCTCTTGATCAGGGACTTTGCAAGGCAACCAAATCATTGATCTCATGCTCTCTTTATTTCCACTCGATCATGATTATTTCTTAAGTCACCTGCAATCATCAACAAACAAAACTCATTAGTCACGTTTTTCGGCAATTTTTGGGCAATTAAAAAAAAAAATTAAAATTATTTGTTCTTTCTATAAGTCTAATGCCCCCCTCATATGCACATCAGGGTGCCAACACACCCTCACAATGGCCACCAGGGCACTTTTAAAAATTAAAACGCTCCCCTTCATGTTTTGAGAGAGCACTGGCATTTTTGGGAAAGTTTTCTTGTGGTTTTTTGGGCAGAACCCCCTCCACCACTACACCAAAGCATTGGCACGCCCTTCATTAGATTGCAGGGGCACTTGAAAAATTGTGCAGCACTCCTCCACTAATCCTATAGGAGCACCAAGCCTTTTTGGGTGCTTGAGTCAACCCAGGGCATCAATTTTTGCACCTAATTATTGCCTTGAAACAAAATTTAAACCGTACAAATGAAAGAAAGGAAGAAGAGCACCAACCTGGTCCAAACAATGAGGAAAATTTATGACTGTAGCTTTGGCACCGAACAATGCAAGATTCAACTCCAAAGCACGAATTCTCCACTGCTACAAATCTTTCCACAAATGAAATGGTAAATGTTATTTTTACCCCATTTTACTATTATAAATTTCATTTTTGCTTAAGATATAGTTATTTTTGGGTTTTGAAAATATTTTGGAGGCCTTATTAATACCCTAGTATGAAGTTTTTACATTATTGACAGGTTTTCAAAGATGTTTTGTTTTTTTTTCATCTTGTCACATTAACGAGCATAGTCTTAGTTCATTCTCATGCTCACAAAAACATAAGAATGCACTGAGTATACTTTTATCACTTTTTCAGACTCGAATGGAAACATGAAAAAGGATCCCCTTAGAGTTGTATTTAATCTCTTTTTAGACTCCCTAAACATGAAAATATTGTTGAGTGATCTTGCTTCCTTTCCCACTTGTTAAAAGTTTTGAAAGGGTGTCTTTCGAGTGATAATTTATCTCTTTGTCGGCCTCGTGAGACTAATATTATGAAAAAGCACAACATTGGAGTTGTATTTAAGTCATTTTCAGACTCTCTAAATATGAAAAACCACCAAGTTTACCTTCTCTGGACTCGTTAAACAATCATACATTGAAGGGCCCATATGGGACCGAACCCTTACTTCTTTCAGTTCGTTAAAAAAAAAAAGAGGAACTTACCAAAGGTGAGTTATATCGAGCATGTGTTACCCTCCTCTATCTCATTAAACAAAAAAGAGGTACTCATCTATCTGGATGGGAGAAAAAATTGAAGGAAGCAAGCCAAGTTGTTTTTTAGAACATCAACAGTCACCCTTACAGTCGCCCTTGAACACAGCACTTTATCTTTGCACACATTTAAATCCGCCGAACCTCTGAACTGAACCAATCCTTTGAGTTTACTCCTTTGGGTCACCCGATGAAAGTCACAGTATCCATTGCATCATCATGTTTTGGTCCATGTCATGTTTTTGTTGTAGTGCCTCAATGTTCAAGGGAAGTATTTTCCTCAAGAGTCAACCATCACAAATTCCTGTTTCAATACCCATGTCAGTCCATGTTCATTTGATCCACCAATTGCGTCTCTATGTCAGTTTCATGTAGTTAATGGGGGATACCTCAAGGCCCTCCTGCGACAACTCTATTCTTGTCGACTTTAGCACATTATCCAGGAACTAGACCTAGAAACCAGTTAGTACCTTAGGACCTGCATGCCTCAATGGCAGGCCTCCTTGCATCTGACAATGGGTTTACATCATTGACCTCTGATTGAATGATTCCATGGATGTTTGACTTCATCTCATCCATTCACATTCGTTGGAATGTACTAGAGTACATTGGGAATCATTGACATCAATGGTGATCTCCTTCACGCTTGTTAATGGTTCACCTCATTGATTGGTAATCACGTGGTTCCTACCATATTCAACATCAAGAAATCTATTCACATAGTTAGATTCATACTACATTGGGATCGGGAAGAAGACCCTGGGTTGAGTGATCACTCTGATTTGTACTTTTCCCAGGTTGCGACGGAGTTTCTTTGAACATTGATACATATACTGTCACATAGATTCACTTTGTATTGGTCTGTGGCTATGTCTTGTTATCTCATAGATCCACTATGTAATCTTCATGGCTACGACCAGTTCAGGTCATATGAGTATAGATCCATATTTGTATCTTCAGTGGATATACCTTTTTTTCAATACAATTATGGATCTGTAGTCTATTTTATGGCAGCCATACCTTGAAATTATTTATCACTCAAGCATAGGTATGCCTGCCTTTGGTTTGAAACATGTCTTAATATTTGTTTAATGGTTGTGTGAAGCTTCTATCAGGTTCTCTGAGTCTGTACCCTTTCTTGAAAAATTCTACCAAGTACTTCAGTCATCAGCTCTCATCTTCTAACTTTTCACTTTGGGGAGCAATTTGTTACACATCAAAATCACTCATTACAATGATGGCCTAGTGTCATCATTAACAATATCGCAAGTGTCACATTTTGGCTGCAAGTGTCACAAATATAATACTGTCATCTTGTATATGTTTTGTCGTGAACAACATTATCAAGAACACTTAAAAGAACACCTMAAAAGACTGGTTTTGAAGAGGAGAAGTCATTTGACAAAGAGCAAAAGTATTTTTCCATGGAGAAACCCACTAAAAAATCATTTTTGGAAGCCAGTTCTCCCCTATACACTTTCAATGAGCATTGGCGCTCTGTACCCTCTTTTGGGGGAGCATTACAATGCTCTRTGCCCCATTCAGAGGGAGCGCTACCCTTTTTGAGAAAATTTTGGACTGTTGAGAGAAATCAGGGAAGAATCCCCTCAATCTMTGAAGGTGGTTGGATTCAAATCTGAGGTCAAGCCTTGATCTTATAGAAGATCCACAACTAAAGGATAATAATCCTCAACCTCTCCCAAGAATATCTTAAGTGGTTAGGCCTCTCCAAACCTATATAAGGAGGCCTCCTCATGGTGAAAGGGGGGAGAGAGACATTGTGAAACATCAAACTTATGATCTCATAAGGGAGATGTCATTGAAGCATCAATACTTGTGTGTGGATGATTTGAGCAAGGATCTAGACAAAGAGAACTTGGTGAAGCTATTGCACCTACATCCATGGACGTAAGAATCTCATTTTGTTTTCATTAATACAAATCTATGCTTGGTCTGTTTCCTTTAAAGTTTATGTACATTTCATGAACTTGTTTCTTTCATAGATTCATTATGAAGCTAATCATGGTAGAGTAGGAAGTATGTCTCATTGCTGTTGCTCATTGTATTGCAGGACCTTCTGAATAACTTGGAAATAAAGATCAACCTGGATCGAGCAAGGACAAACATCGGTAAAAAGGTATTTACCCTTCTTCCTTCTTCTTCTTTGAATAGTTTAGCTTCATGAAAAGGAAATTCAGTGTCCATAATAGCACTTTTCTATCTTGGTCATAGGGGTATAGTATCCAAGAGGAAATCCACATGTCTGCAGGGGGATTCTCCTGTAATAGTTGGAAATAGAAACTACTCCTCAGTCGTAGATAGCAAGACCTTTACCATCCACTAGTGCGGCTAAAGCAGGTACTAGCAAGAAGAGAAAGAGCAGAATTCTTGTTCAAGATCAAGAGGCCATCAAGTAGGTTGCAAGAGCTAAGGAGGAGTCTTATCATTTTCCACAGAGAGACATTTCACTCCCTCCTCCACCAGAGTTAGAAGAAGCCCCTTATTCTACTAAAAATATAGAAAAGAAAGGGAAGAAGATACACTTCTCCTCATCTCCCTCAATAGCCAACATTAAGGTCGGAAGGCCTTTCACAAGATCATTAGCTCCTAAAGAATCTGTTGAAGAACAGGCCCTGCCAAAAGTCTTTATCCTACATAAGAAGAAAGATAAGGGCCCAGGAATTGGAAAGCCTGTGGAAAAGAAAAAAGATATCCCTATACAGAAGAAGAAAGATAAAGGCAAAGGAATCAAGAAGCCTGTTGAGATATACAAAGTAATTCCTATGCAGCAGGAAGAGGAAACCATGAAAAATCCTGTTGAGATTGTTCACATCACTACTCCACCTGGCAGCCAGACGTTCAAAATATTAATCAGGAAACTCAGGGATGCTAGGAAGGAGGTGGCTCATTTGAAAGCAGAAGCCATTTCTGACAGGGTTAATATGAAAGAACTCATAGATGGCTATAGCCACACTCTTGATATAGCAAGGTTTGTAGCAAGAAAGTCCCAGCCTCTCCATAGACAGCTCAAAAACCTTTATAGGCGAAATAGGGACTTTCAGTCTCATAACAGAAAGCTCAAATTAGAGTTGCAACTTTTCCAAGATGAAACAACTCAAAGGAACTTTCATGTATTGGTTGAGGTTGCTATTGAAAAGGAGCGACCAATAGCTAAGGAGAGTATATCTCTAGTGAAGAAGCCTGCCACTGCTAAAGGTAAAAATATTGTTGTTTCAAAGGGAAGTCCTCCTTCTACAAGAACGAGTGTCATGTTAATGAAGTAACTAGTGAAAGCAATGGAGCTACTGACTACCTTGGGTTGTACCGAATTGCATGCAAACACACTAGGATGGCACTACCAAAATTCTAGTAGAGACGAATTTTTACACAGAGGCACATAGGATGGCGCTACTAACTGCCTGGCACTACCAAAAGCTTGACAGGATACATACGTGGGCACTACCGAAATTATGACAGAGGCTGAATTTTTCACAGAAGATACATAGGCTTGGTGCTACCTTTTCAACTTGCCTATTTTTGAGGTTGTGCTACAGAATCAGAGTAAATTTGGTAAAGGTGCTACCAAGTCTGCTACTCAGAGAGCTACCAAATGATGCTACTAACAGATACCAGGAATCAAGGAGATTCAAGCTAGCATCTTTATGAATGGCTAATGAGGTGGAAGATTGCAGAGACAATAGTTGGTAGCATGATGACAACTACATGCCCCTAAAGGACACATGGCAAGCAAAGAGTTGTGCATCAAAGGGAGATCAAGTCAGTTCAAAGATTGGTTGGATCAGTGACCAACATTTTCCCATTTTATAGCATAAGCTGTTAGTAAAGTTGTTAGATGGAATAACTTCTTAGAGATTTTCATGGGAAGAAGGCTAGCTCGCACCTCTAGATGTTTCCTTCTCTTTTGTTATAAATAGATAGATGAAATGCTTCAGTAGGTTCAAATGGTTGACCTAGGCTCCCTTATACTGTAATATTTTGATGAAATTACTATGATCTGGTTATGTACTTGATTTGAGACATCTTGTTTAATAGAAATCAATTGTCTTATTCCAGCTTATTTTCCTATGATGTTGAAGTTTTCATGCTTGAATGATTCACATGAATTGTTGTGGTGATATTATGATGTATGTTTGATTATAATATTATTATGATGTTTCTATAGTGTCCTTAAAATTTGAACTCAAGAAGATCTTGTATTAAGGTTTTTCTTCCTTAGGTTGTTTGTAGGCCTGATGTTTACAACGACCTTTACATTTCTCTCACTAAAGTATTCCCTCTGTTTACATTTACTTCCACTTACTGATTAAAGTTAGTAAAGACCTCAATTGTTTGTGCATGCTAGCCCAGATTTCTGAGTTAGAACATTAACATCTTGAGTCTTATCCATTTGACCCCTTAAAAGCTCCTTTACATTTACATATAACCTGATGGGTATTGGGATTCCCTTCCATGCAATCTAAAGGTGATTCCTAGTGCTAACAGAGTGTTATGCTTTGGGAATTGGGATAGGATTTGTATTGATACAAAGTATTCACCCAATAGAATTATAGAGCCGCAAACTCCAATGGTATGAGTGGAATTACTCCATATATGACAAAGAGATGTTGACCATAATGCATACTTTGACCAAATTCTGAGAGTACTTGGTGGGAAACATATTCAAGTTAAATACCGATCCTAATAGATTGAATTTTAGCATGGAGCAAAGGGAGTTGAGCGAGTGACAGCAAAACTGGATCAGTAAAATCCAAGCCTACGATTTTGAAATTGAGTATGTGAAAGGAAACAATAATGTGTTTGTTGAAGCACTATCTAGGATACCCACTCTCTCTCTCATGGATATTTAAGTGGAATGGAAGGCACTTCTATTGGTAGAATAATCCAAAAATAGGTTTGTGATGTGTACAACCCCCTTCTCTCCTGGGGATTATGTGAACTCCTAATCTTGGATCTTCAAACTCTTCGAACTAAATCGATTCTTCAGGTCTTCAACAAACCCTCAACAATTAATACACTCACAGGTCCCCTTGATGTCACTTGTAAGCTCAAACTACTTGCAATTCCGCTCTCTAGCACTTGGAAACATTGATTTGTGAGTAATAGTATCGTGCTAGACTCTTTCTCCTTAATGTGACCGAGGGCTATGACCTCATCCAACCCCTTCTCCACTTCGGGCTCTGGCGATATTACAACCTCCTCCTTTGCTTCCTTCTGAAACACCTTCCCCTAAATTCATGGATCTCTTCCACATGTCTCCCTGGATATGACGGTCCAATTGTACTTCAGGTTTCTCGACTTCGTGAAATTTCACTTACTCCACACTCACTTCCTCTGGATCTCTAAATCCTGGATTTTCTAATCCACTTCTATGTGTCTCCTTAGAACCAATGGTTAATATTCACCTCGCAACTTCGTGACTTAGGTGATCCTACCTCTTCAACACTTTGAAATGCTCTGAACTCTGAAATGTCGAAACACCTCGAGAGTTTCCTCTGTGAAACTTTTCCCAGATTCAATGGTCTGGAATGATCCCAATCCCTTCTGGATGGATCTCGCTTGGTTGATTCTGGGAAACCTCAAAGGACTCCTCCCTTTGAATATTTCTCACCACTTTTCCTCCTGAGCTTGTTCTTCTCGAATATTTTCCTTCTTTGAATAGCTTGTTCGACACTTAGTCAAATTTCAGTCTATGCACACCTCGCAACAAGTATTCCTCTGCAACTTGGCTTCTCTGTGGATAACTTCAACTACTCCTCCTGAGCTCCTAAGTGAAAATGCTTTGTCACACATTCCTTGTGGATGAACTTCCTTCAAGCTATATCTCTAGAACTTTCTGAGTCAAAATAGACTCGGTCAGACACACCTTGCAGACACTGCACACTCCTTGTACACATAAGGTTCACGTTATATATTCTGAGCTTATGAGTTGAAATAGACTCTGTCAACGCACTCCTTTCCGAAACTATGCACACTTGCACTTGCTCATAGAAGAGAAACAGTTGAATCTTATTTAAATCTTCATAGATTTATACATTCAACCATGTAAATGCATACATAAACACAAGAACAAGAAATAACAGAGAATTGCAAATAAACAAAGAGTCTACCATTCATTCATTCAGATAGACATGGAAACACGATACATTTGGGACAATGTTACTTTGTTATATGCATTCACCTGAAAACATACATATGTTCATCAACTACTTCAACAACTTTTACAGCCACTATCAGCTATAATGGCAACAATTCTCAATAACTAGAGTGCCAACAAATCTTCAGCAACCTCTTCTGGGAAACAATACAAATATTTATACAAGAGGGGATCTTCGAGTTCTTCCCTCCAACTACTCTAGAGCTATCCTATCGAATTAAAATCTATCAACTACTTAGAATTTATTACAATAAATATTTGTGACAGACACATTATATTGAATACATTGAATCTGTATTGCACTCAGATTCATTAAAATAAAATACAATCTCCAATGTCCTCATGAGATTATCCAGCTCTATAGCATTAAATATGTTCTTTAATTACAATTCCTTTCAAAATATTTGTGTTATATGCCTTCCTTAAAAAATTAAAATTCTTCAAAATGTGCGCCAGTGCATCTAGTTGTCCTTCGCTCATGATTTCCTGGCGATTCTCCTACATCATACTCCTCTGGCTGAAAAATTCATGGAATCGTGTCCATGAGCTCCTGCACTAACCTTCCATGTTTCTGGATGTACGCTTTGCTTACCCAACTAACATATTCTATTGGGCATCCTTTCCACTTTACCAAATACTAAAAATATGTTTTCCTTCTGGTCTTCTTACCAATTCGTTGATCTATGATCTGCTCCATCTGCGGCTTTTCTACCACAAGCATCTGTGTTTTCCACTAGATCTTCTTCTGATATTTAGGTCCTCCAATTCCATCTTCCCTGTAAGGATACAGATCTGCAATGTTGAATATGGGCGATATACCCACATCTTCTAATAGCTCTATCTCATAAGCATTCTCACCAAATCTTCTTAGGATTTTGTGTGATCCTATCTTCTTCAACTTCAGTTTATTATATGTTCCCCTTGGGAACCTCTCCTTCCTAATATGTGCTAGAACTTGATCTCAAACTTCAAATTGAAGTTTCCTCCTATGTTGATCAGCTCTGTGTTTATATTCATTGTTGCTCCTCTTCAACTGCTCTTTGATCTTATTATGAATCTCCTACATTTCTGCAGTGAAGTCTTCGACTCTTGCGCTCCTAAATTCACTCTAATCCAGATCTCTTAACTCTAACACTCCCCTCAGATTCATTCCATATACTATCTGAAATGGAATCTTCATGGTACTTCTGTTCACTGACTCATTGTACACAAATTCCACTTGTGCTAGAATCTGATCCCACTGGCTATGGTTTTCAATGACTAAAATTCTCTGCAAATATCCCAAACTTTGATTCACCACCTCAGTCTGTCCATATGTTTGAGGGTGATATACATAACTAAAGGATATTTCTGTTCCCAACTTCTTCCACAATGTTCTCCATAAATGACCAACAAATTTAGTATCCTTGTCTGAAACAATACTCTTGGGCAACCCATGGAGTCTTACAACTTCCTTGAAAAACAAGTTAGCAACGTTCGTTGCATCACTAGTCTTCTGGCATGGGATAAAGTGTGCCATCTTTGAAAATCTTTCAACTACCACAAATATGGAATAACTTCCTCTTTGTGTTCTTGGCAGTCCCAACATGAAATCTATGCTTATTGCATTCCAAGGCCTCTCTAGAGTAGGAAATGGTTGATACAACCCAGTATTTTGTTTCTTTCCCTTTGCATATTGGAAAATATTACATATGTTCAAAAACCTTTTCATGTCTTCTCTCATACCTGGCCAATAATACGAACTATTCAACTGTGCAAACATTTTTTCATGGCCGAAATGTCCAACTAGACCTCCACTATGCTTTTCCTTCAATAAATTCTCCCTCATCAAACACTTTGGTATGCACAACTGGAACCCTTTGAACAACAACCCATCCTGAATCAGATATTAGGCCCACTGGCTTCTGTCTTTGAGCATAGGATTCACACATGCCTCATTTTCCTTCTTAAAATGTGGATCATCATGATACATTTCCTTAAGGTTTTCAAACCCCAAGGTTTTCACTTGAAATTCCTGCAGAATCAAACATCTCCTCTCATTGCATCAACAAACTTGTTAGCATTACCAGAAATACATTTAATGACAAAAGTGAAATTTTTCATAAACTCTATCCACTTGGCATGTCTCTGGTTTAACTTCTCTTGTCTGGTTATAAATTGTAAAGCTTGATTATCACTATACAAAACAAATTCTTTTCGAACGAGATAATGCCTCAATTTCCTCAAGGCTTGAATTATGGCATAGAATTCCTTATCATATGTGGATTACTTTCTCTTAGCATCATTCAACCTCTCACTGAAATATGAAACAAGCCTATTATCTTGTCTCAAGACCACTCCAATTGCAACTCCACTCACATCACATCTCACCTGAAATGTCTTTCCGAAATTCGGCAAAACCATAATCGGTTGTTCTATTATCTTCTCCTTCAATATGTTGAAGCTCTTCTCAGCCTCTTCTGCCCATTTGAAAGACTTATGTCTCTTCTTCACTGTATCCATCATCTGTGCATCGATTTCACTGAAATGTATGATGAACTTCCGGTAGAAACTTTCTAATCCATGGAAGATTCTTACTTCAAATATACTCCTTGGTGACGACCATTATTTGATAGCTTTCACCTTTTCGGGATCCATCTTCAATTCATTCGAAGAGATCAAAAAACCCAAATAAATGAGTTTTGTCTTCATGAAAGACTACTTCTTTAAATTGATCAACAACTTCTCCCACTGCAACCTCTTCATCACTAATGTTAAGTGCCTCATATGCTCTTTTTCAGTTTTACTGAAGACCAATATATCATCTAGATATACGATCACAAACTTGCCAATAAAATATTTCAACACTTCATTCATCAACCTCATAAAAGTACTCGAGGCATTTTTTAAGCCAAACGACATAACAAGCCATTCATACAATCCCTCATTTGTCTTGAAGGTTGTTTTCCACTCATCACCTTCTCTCATCCTTATTTGTTGATATCCACTTTTCAAATATGTCTTTGAAAAATAGTTCGCTCCACTTAAAAAATCCATTAAGTCATCCATCCTCAACAATGGAAATATGTACCTAATGGTGATCTTGTTTATGGCCCTTGAGTCTGTACACATTCTCCATCCTCCATCCTTTTTCAGATCCAACATAGTTGGTATTGTGGATGGACTCAAGCTTTCCATGACCAAACCTTTGTCTAAAAGATCCTGAACTTTCCTTTTTACCTCCTCATTCTCTTGAGGTGTCAGTATGTACGATGATTTTTTTGGCAGGCTCACTCCTGGTATCAAGTCAATGTGATGGCTAATACTTATGATAGGTGGCAATGAGCTTCGAAACTCATCCACTACTATGTCATCAAAATTATCCAACATCTCCTAAATTTCCTCAGGCAGATCCTCCATAGAAGTACTTGTAAGGATAACTTTAGGATTCCTCACTACAACAAAATTCATCTCTTGTTCCTTCTTAACTTCACTCAGGATTACCTTCCCACTCATGAGAAGTATGCTCATGTTGGCTTCTTCCTTCACTTTCTTCTCCTCAATTGGAATCAACATGTGTGTCCTACCATTCTTCTCCAAGGTATAAGTATTATTTCTCCCATCATGAATTGAATTCCTGTCATACTGCCAGGGTCTTCCCAACAAAACATGGCATACATCCATGGGAATCACATCACACAAAATCTCATCTCTATATCCTCCTATTTTAAATTCAACTGGGCATTGTTTAGTGACTGTTACCTAATGACCTTCTTGCAACCATGAGACTTTATATGACATCGAATGTGCAGTCGTCTCCAGCTCTAAATTCTCCACCATCTCTCTGGATACTAAATTATCAGTGCTCCCACTGTCAATTATCACCTTGAAAACTCTGTCTTTAGTCTTACAAGTTGTCTTGAACAAATTGTTCCTCTACACTAGCCTTTCAACCTCTAGCTCTGGCTTTAGGAGAACTTTCTTCATCATCATTGATCTCCCATCTCCTATGCCTTCCGCCTATACATCTTGCTTCTACGCTTCCAAAATGTGAGCTTCCCCTCCTTCTTTCTTCCTCTTGAGGCATTCCCAAAACATGTGTCCTACCTTTCCACAGGCATAACACTTTACTTCACCTCCTCTACCTCTTCCTCTTACTCTAGGAAAAGAGTTTCTACCACCACTATGGCTTCCTCGGGAACTTCCTCCTCCCTTAGAGTGACTGTGGTTTCTTCATCTCACCTTTGGGCTTCTGTGCCTTGTCATGGGAAAATCCATTGCCTCTATTTAAGATTCTACCTCTACTTTGTTGACTTTGCTTCCTGGCCAACTTCTCCTCTATTTTTAGCACAATATGATACACATCCTCCATTGTCCTTACTGTCATCATGTTGATTTCATCTTGGATTTCATATCTCGGGCCATTGATGTATCTAGCAACTTTTTCCTCATCTCTCTCTCTTTGTCTAGCCCTGATGTATCTAGCAACCTTTTCCTCATCTCTCTCTCTTTGTCTAGCCCTGATATTCAGTCTTTACAACTCCTCTATGTACTCCTTCACAATCATTCCTTTATTATTCAGGTTTTGCAGCCACCTGAACAGATTTATCTGGTATTCCTTGGGTATGAATTTCTCCTTTATCTTGGCTACCATTCAATCCTAGCTCCTAATATTTTGGTTACCTTTGCTTCTCCTATCAGATTGTATTTCATCCCACCACAGTGTTGCATGTCCTTTTAACCTCGTGAAAACATGTTTCACCTTTTTCTCCTCATCGACATCTTCATAGTCGAAATACTTGTCCATTGATCGTATCCAATCAAACAATTATTAAACGTCCAAATTACCTTGATATGTTGGGATGTCTATCTTTTCTCTAGCTCCCAACTTAACAATCTCTTTCAGTGAGCACTCTTCTGCAACATCCTCTGCTATAGCTTCTTCAACTTCTACTTCTTCGTTCTTTGCATCACTAACATCTCCAACATTAGGTGCTCTTATTTTCCCTATTTCCATGACATCTAACCTTGCATGCAGTTCTCTCATCTCCCTTTCCACATATCTATTTGCTACGAGTGGCTCTGCACATCTCCTAGGTGGAATTGTACTGATGTATCTAATACCACTTAATGATATCAGCCTAAATCTCTGTCTCCTTTGTCTTACCTGAAAATAGATTCAGGCTCTGATACCACTTGATGTGCACAACCCCCTTCTCTTCTGGGGATTCTGTGACCTCTCGATCTTGGATCTTCAAACTCTTCAAACCGAATTAGTTCTTCGGACCTTCAATAGACCCTATACAATTAATACACTCATAGGTTCCCTTGATGTCGCTTGCAATCTCAAACTACCTAAAATTCCTCTCTCTAACACTTGGAAACAATGATTTGTGAGTATTAGTCTCGTTCTATACTCTTTCTCCTTATTTTGATTGAGGGATATGACCTCGGCCAACCCCTTTGCCACTTCGGGCTCTGACGATATTGCAACCTCCTCCTATGTTTCCTTCTGAAACACCTTTCCCCAAATTTGCGGATCTCTTCCACGTGTCTCCCTAGATCTGACAGTCCAGTTGTACTTCGGGTTTCATGACTTCGCAAAATTTCACTTACTCCACACTTACTTCCTCCAAACCTCTAACTCTTGTATTCTCTAATTTGATGTTATGTGTCTCCTCGTAACCAACGGTTAAGATTCGCCTCATGACTTTGCAACTTCGGCGATCCTACCTCTTCAACACTTTGATATTCTCCAAACTATGAAATGATGAAACACCTCGCAACTTGCGTCTGTGCAACTTTTCCCAGATCCAACGGTCTAGAACAATACCAATCCTTCCTGGACGGATCTCACTTGGTTGATTCTGGGAAACCTCAAAGGAATCCTCCCTTTGAATATTTCTCGTCACTTTTCCTACTGATCTTGTTCTTCTCGAACCTTTTCCTTCTTTGAATACCCTTTTCAACACTTAGGCAAATTTCAGTCTATGCACACCTCACAACAGGTCTTCCTCAGCAACTTGGCTTCTCTGTGGATAACTTGAGCTAGTCCTCCTGAGCTCCTGAGTTAAAATACTCTGTCACGCTCTCATTGTGGATGAACTTACTTCAAGCTATCTCTCTAGAACTTTTTGAGTCAAAATAGACTCTGTCACACACACCTTGTAGACACTATGCACTCCTTGTACACATAAGGTTCATGTTATCTCTTCTGATCTTATGAGTCGAAATAGACTCTGTCAATGCACTCATTGCAGACACTATGCACACTTGCACTTTCTCGTAGAAGGGAAACAATTGAATCTTATTTAAATATTCATAGATTTATACATTCAACCATGTAAATGCATACATAAACACAAGAACAAGAAATAACAAAGAATTGAAAATAAACAGAGAGTCTACAATTCATTCATTTAGATAGAAATGGAAACACCATACATTTGGGAAAATGATCCTCTATTATATTCATTCACCTGAAAAATGCATATGTTCATAAACTGCTTCAACAACGTCTAAAACCACTATCGGCTACAATGGAAATAACTCTCAATAACTAGAGTGCCAACAACTTTTCAACAGCCTCTTTTGGGAAAAAATACAAAGATTTATACAAGAGGGTTTCTTCGAGTTCTTCCCTCCAACTACTCTAGAGCTATCCTATCGAATTAAAAGCTATAAACTACTTAGAATTTATTAAAATAAATATTTGTGACAGGAGGATCAGATCAAATACATCAAATATGTACTACACTCAGCTTCATTAAAAGAAAATTAATTCTTTGATGTCCTCATGAAATTATCCATCTCTAAAACATTAAATATGTTCTTTAATTACAATTCCTTTCAAAATATTTGCATGATAAGCCTTCCTCAAAAATTCAAAATTCTTCAAAATGTGCGCTAGTGCGCCTAGTTTTCCTCCACTCGTGCTTTCCTGGCGATGCTCCTGCATCAATTTGCTTGTGAGATACTTGATGGTCAGGTATTTGATGAAAAGTATAGGGTTATTGATGAAATCATATATTATAAGGACCAGATCTATTTAGTACCATAATCTCAATTGAAAGACAAAATTATGCATGTTGTGCATACTTCTCCTTTGGCAGGTCATCCAAGATACCTAAAGAATTATAGACAAATTCGGGAGAGGTTCACTTAGAAGGGTCTCAATACTAATGTATTGAAGTTTGTACAGGATTTCCACATCTGTCAGCAAAAAAAGGTGGAACATACCCATCCAACAGGATTGCTCAAACTACTTCCCATTCCTGAACAAAAATGGGAAAGGATTTCGATGGATTTTATTATAGGGTTTCCTTTGGTTCAGCGGAAGGATTGTGTCTACGTGGTGGTTTATAGGATTACTAAATTATCCCATTTATTTTCCATATCATCCAAATCCTCTACAGCGTAGGTAGTTGAATTGTTCTTCAAAGAGGTATTTCGGCTGCATGGACTTCCCAAGACAATTATCAATGATCGAGACAACAGATTCATGGGGGGTTTCTGGAAGGATTGTGTCTACGTGGTGGTTTATAGGATTACTAAATTATCCCATTTATTTTCCATATCATCCAAATCCTCTACAACGTAGGTACATAATTAATGCCTAGTACTAGTTATCACCCTCAAACTCATGGTAAAACCGAAATTGTGAACAAATGGTTCGAGGGGCATTTGAGAAATTATGTATCAAGGAAACAAAAGGCGTGGATCAAATGGTTGCACTTGGCTAAGCATTGTTATAACACCACTTATCATATGTCGATTGGGATTAAAACTTTCAAATATTTGTATGGTTATGATGCCACCACCTTTGTGGATTGGGAATTTAGGGCATTTGGGCACCCAAAGCCAAAGATTGGATTCAGGAGAGTCAGGACATCTTGCGATCTCTCAAAGATAACTTGCAAATGACACAGAATCAACAGAAGATGTATGTCGACAAGCATAGAGTGGAGCATAGTTTTGAGGTGGGATACTTGGTATACCTCTGCTTGCATCCATATAGGTAGTCATCCTTGAAGATGAAAGGGGAAGAGAAATTGAAGCCACGATTCTATGGTCCCTACAAGATTGCGAGGTGAGTCGGGGAGGAATATTATGAGTTAGATCTTCCAGAGGGGTGTAAGATACACAATATCTTTCATGTTTCATGCCTCAAGAAGGCAGTGGGACATCATATTGTCACCTCTATATAGATACCACAATTGGATGAGGAGGGGAGGTTGATTCTAATTCTGGAGGAGGTGTTAGAGACCAGAGAGAGGAAATTAAGGAACATGAGCATCAAAGAGTACCTGATTAAATGGAAAAATATGCCTGTCGAGGATGCTAGTTGGGAAGGAGAGAAGATACTGCAACATCCTGGATTACAATTGCTTGAGGACAAGCAATATCAGGTGGGGAGGACTGTAATGTCCTTATTGGCCTAGGAGGCATAAGGATTGGTTCTGCTAGCCTAACTTGGTTCTCATAGGCTAAGTCAGAAAATTTACCTAGGGAACTCAACTTTTGCCTAGGAAATAACTTTATAAAGTGAAAAGGGGAAAAGGGGGGACATGGGTCTTAGGAAAATGAAGTCACTTAAAAATTATAAATCGTGCAAGCATAAAGTGAATTTAAAAAGAAAATTAAAGGTAAAGTGAGTGGGAAATAACTCAATATAAAAATAAAAGAGGGGAAATGAGGAGGCGCCCCTCATTCTTGCATTTTCTCATTTGAGAAAATATTTTTTGGAGAGCTCTTGTGAAGAGAGCCTAGGGTTTTTGGAAACCCTTGTTGATCTATTGGTTTCGGTGTTGCAATGATACACCCTAGCTGGTTTGGGGATGATATCACTTCATATTTATTCATTTAGATTAACCATGTTTAAGTTTCCCTTATTTTGGCAGAGGGTATGGTGTGAAGAGGTTATCTATTGATTGTAGAAGCTAAGCTCATTGTTTGAGGGAGAAATCCCTTGCTAGTCGAGTTTATCCATCAAGTTGGGCGAGTTTCCCTTTGAATCTTGACCATATTTCCTATTGGGAGTCAACCTTTATTTGGTGGGCACTTTAATCTGATACAAAGGATGAGACCATAACTTGTCATGTGCATTTCACTCACTCTGGGACATGTTATCATTTGTTGGGCGCATATCGTTTATTTGGGGGTCGAGTCATCACTTGTGGGGTGTATTTCTCCCATTGTTGGATGAGCTATTAGTTGTTGGGTGCATTGTTTCTCTTGTTGGAACATATATCTTCCTTGGTTGGGTGCAATTCATCTTTTTTATTCGACTCACCTCAAATTGATCGAGTTATTATCTTGTGGGGGGCACATATCTCACTCATTGAGCACATTTCTTATTACAGAAGTTGGAAATTTTGTATGAGGTTTGTGTAACCTCATTCTGAGCATGATTTGTAGAGGCTGGGCACAAACAAGAAGTGATTGGTGCATATTTATTAAATAAACTGTAACTTCTCTTCAAGAGGGTGTACCTAGGTAAGTTCTTGTGGCTGTGAGGAGGGGGTTGACTTCAGATAGCATACTTGAAGCTATTATTTTACACATATCAGATCTAGTACAGTGCCATTTCTCAGGAATCTACACCATATATGAAGTCGTTGTTCTTATTGGTAAATTATAATCCATATTCCTTGGATATCTTGCCGTTATAGCACAACAGAAGGCATAATTATATCCAGTTCTTTGTCATATTTTCATGTAATGAAGTTTACTATGTTGTTGTTATATAAAGTTATTAATATATTTTTCATTGGAGCATCTTACATTTCTTCCATTTCTATATGAGAGTTACATCATTTGGGGAAAATGGCCAAAATACAAAAGGTTTGAATTAGTGCCTAAACTAAACATTCTAAGAAAATTACACCAGAAGAGGTATTATGATATTACATTTTACTTGAGGGTTGGAGTCCTCACATCTCAGTTGGTGCTGAGATCTACAAGATGGGTCTTGTATTTGAGAATTGTTACTCCCTTGGAGTTGGTTCTCTTTTCAGTTAGTGATGATAAACCCTTGATATTGTAGTCTTCATCTAACAACTTAATACAAAATCTTACACATATATTTGGTGTTCTTTGTGTTCATTATGGTGATGGTTCATAGTTCTCTATTATTGATGAATTTTTTTGACATATGCAAGTAGTTAATTGTGAATGAATAATAATGTTTGAAGTGGTTTCCAACTAAAGGAAAAAAAATTGTAAAAAGAGCCACACAATGATTCACCCCCCCCCTCTCAGTGGTCGATGTGTCCAACAACTAGTATTGGAGCAGGCCTTCACTATAAGCCTTACAAGCTTGAAGGAGATCCATGGAAACAACAATGGATGGATATGCAGTTCCCTCTACAAATGAAGTTCCATTCTTTGATGAGACATATTACTCCACATGGAGAATAGAAATGAAAGGGTATTTGAATTCAAAATGAGTAGATGTTTGGGACACATTTTTTGTTGGATCAGTTCCTTCGAAGAAACAATCCAAATTTGCATCCCAAAAGGAAGAAAATAAGAAAAATGGAGTGGCATTCAAGATCATCATCAATGGACTCTTAGGATATATCAAAGAAATCATAGGAAAATGTACCTCCACCAAGGACCTATGGTTGAAGCTAGAGAAGGCATATCAAGAAAACAAACAAGACACGAAAGACAATCCCATCAAGAACATGAAGCAAACCAATGAAGGTAAAGACCCACCCAAATATTTTGATTGCAATAATTCTAAATGTAATGATGTTGAATGTTCTCTTGCAAATAAAGAATAAGATCTAGTTGCAATACAAGAAGTTTGTGTAAAATCAGCTAACAGATATCTTATAGATGAAGAGGAAGATTTATTGAAGCTTAAAGATAAAGTTATAGATGGTTTAAATGATGTTATCATGGAAATAGAAGATGATTCATATGCTTTTGAGGATCTTTAAAGAATCACTAATGAATCTCTAGAAAAGTACCAAAGGCATACCATGGCACAAAAACAAATTCTCAAGAAACAAGAAGAAAGTGAAACAACTGAAAAGTTCATATCTGAACAAAGGACTCAATTAGAAGAAAAATAAGAATAGATCAAGAGACTAAAAACTAAAATGATTATTCAAACAGAAGAAAATAAGAAGGTAAATGATGATCTTAGAAAAATCCTTGAAGAGCTTAAAGAAACAAGAGAAATCAATGTCAATCTGAGGACCCAACTTGAAGAATCCAAAAGGATAGAGAAACTATTGAATAATCAGGAAAATGAAAATGAAGAATCATGTCATAAGATGGAAGCATAAGTTGTTGATCTTGGAAGAAATGCCGAGAAGTCAAACACTCATGTCAATTTAATGAATAGCTCAATAATCTTGGATGAAATATTGGATAGTCAAATATCTCCAAATGATAAATCTGGTCTTGGATACAACAAGGAAGTTTCACAATCTGAAGTTCGCACTTTTAAGAAGCATGATGTAGGCCCTTCATTTTCAAAAGTCTGAAGCAATATGAAAGTCAAGAACCTATACAAAGCAGGGAAATATTCAGAAGATCAGAACAAGGAAGACACCAAGAAGCTAGTCCTACACCTCAAAGCAAATTCAAAAGAGAGATGCCTGCAAGGTTGACACAAAAGAATGGGTATGAAAATATTTTCAATGATAACTGCTTCTCATGTAATGAATATGGTCACAAAACTTTGGATTTAAGACATTATGCAAGGAAATATGTTGGAAGATTCCATAAAATCCTAATATGTTGGAGATATGATTTTGTTAGACATATTGTTGAACATTTTCACACCATGAGATGTTATACCTGCAATGGGTTTGGCCACAAATCCTAGGATTGCTAGAATTCAAGTAGACAGACAATGAGGAATACTTCATATAATATGGAAAGAAGATAATGGAATAAATACAATGTTGAAAGGATGGAAGATCAGAGAACAAGTGTTGTACAACTAGGACACTCTTAGAAGTGGATGAAGAAGACTGAACATATAGACGTGAATGAAGGCAAGCCTAATGTAAAGTATTCTCTTAGGCATACACAGGTTCTCATGGGAACAGTCACATACATACATGAGATGTATTATGGAAAGGTACATACTTGATTTGTATAAGGTGTGGTTGTGTACCTATGGTAAAGCTTTGAAAAAGGGGTGTATGGATGAGTTGCAACATGGTTTGATGGTACAACAAAATTTATACAAGGTTTGAGATGGTATGCTTCAGGTTTTCTTGAATAAAGTTATAAGTGTATGTGTGTTGGATGAATGTATGGTGATTATATATGGTTGATTTTTAGAGCATATGCATGAGGCCTATCTTAGATGCATGGTACAAACCCTAGTGTGTGGATTGAGGCATTTTTGTTAAGGTACAATGCCGGTTATGTTAAGTACTTATTAGTAAGGTTGTGGCACCTTGTTTATGAGGTATATCATGGGTATGCCATTGATATATTGAGGGACATTCTTGGTACGTGTTTAGAGGAACCATTGGCTACATTATACTTGTTGTTTTGAGGCAGATATGTTGTAGTACATGAATGGTACATGTGTGAGCTCTATTGATATATATTGAGGTGTATTGTGAGAATCATTTGCTTGGTGATATTAGTATATGGTTAGTTCATGATTGAAGATACATATTGGGACATATATTTAGTGAATTTTTGGCACATGGTTTGATGTAAGGGTTTATGATAGTGTGATGCATTGTTAGAGTCCTAATTGTTGAATATCTTGACATTTGGTTGATGAACATGTTGGGTACATGAATGAGACAATTAGTTGATGAGTTGGCATGTACATAAGGTGTATGGTATGGAGATGTTGGTACATATTGATGAGTTATAACTTGGTTTGTTCTTGACACATGATTTGTATACATGTCTTAGCATATTGGTGATGGTTGTAGCTTGATGCACATCTGAGTTATATTGTGAATATTATTAAGAGAGTTATCTTGTTGGTTAGATCAAGTCTGATGGGACAAGTTGTTGTGACAGGTTATGTTGTGCATAGTTGATGCACTTGTGATGCACTGTTGTATGATGCATGGAGAGGTCCAAGGATCGTCAAAGGAATAGAAGGTCATGGTATTCTTGATGAAGTACTGGTGGGAATTAGATCTTTGTTCTAATAGAGAAGCAACATCCACAACATAAGCAAATTACAGTGGTAGAATATTTTTCAAAGTGATTACATGGCATCTTACAGAGAAGAAAAGGGGAGACATATCCACACAAGTAGTTATTATTTTTCCCATGATTTGTTATAGAAGGTACAATGTAAGGAGGAGTCATGTTTATATGAGGAGTTAACTATTGGTCAAATAGGAAGACATGTATAAAGATCATTCAAAGAAGCTATCAGACAAAGAGGTAATAACAAAGGTATGATTCCAACAGGAGATGATAAAGAGAATTGGTAGCCATGACATCAACATTGCATAATAGTGAAATCCTTTGTCAAAGGGGGAGAGATTATTGATATGAAGGAAGAGAAAGTAATCAGAGAAATATTAAACATTTCTAGACAGGGGGAGCAACCCACAAGACAGTGCAGATAAGGGGAGAAACCCCAAGGAGAATTCAGTCAGGGAGAGCAGCCCCAAAGGGATATACCATTTTCCATTGATGTCAAAGGGGGAGAGATAGAAACATTGATGAGGAGGGTAGCACAAGCATGAGTGTTTCCATCAATGATTGGTGTTTCCATCAATGATTGTTGTTACCATCAATGACAAAGGGGGATATTGTTGGACTAAGTTGTCATAGATGTCAAAGGATTGATGTAAAAGGGTTGATGTATGGTGATTGATGTTAAGGTTGTTTTCAAACAAAGTTATATCATTGATTTCATGTCCAAGGTAGTCTATGATCATGAATTCGCTTATGTAGGAAGTACCAAATGGATGAAATCCAAAGTGGTCCCCTTATGGCGCAGGCCCTCATGGTAAGATGCTCTTGGATAAATTTCTCAAAGTGCTCCCATTATGGTGAAATCCTTCATAGGAAGACACTTTGCAAAGTCCAAATGGTTAAGTGGTTGATTAATCCTAGCAATGTGATTAAGGAACTCAAGCCTGGTTGAGGAATAATGTAATGAAGATCAATAAATTTTCAAATGAGACTATTCTAAATGGATAGTACATGTTGTGTCATTTCCAGTGATATGTGGTACGGCACGTAGTTCCTCATGGTTGAGAAAATATGGCTTAGTAAATTTGGAGAACCCTCATGAGTTATCTAGAATCCCTTATAAGGTCAATGAAGTCAAATTATTCTAGAATCCTCTAGAAGAAGTTTACTAGTCAAAGTGGTTGTAACTAGGAGTTAATCATGGGTTAAGTTGTTGCAAAATTAAATTAGTTGCAACTAGAAGTGGTGAGTTTACTATTTGTGGATAAAGTGGTTGTAAGTGGACAAAGTAGTTAGAAGTGGATTATCCCTAAAAGAAGGAATTTGGGTAAAAAAAATTAGAATATAACCCCTAGAGGAAGCTACTTGGAGAGTATAAATAAGAGTGTAAGGGTCTCTTATTGGATATTATTGAGCACACTAAATATCTATTATTTTGTGAAAGGTTTATTGCAAGTTCTCATTGATACATTTGAAGTTACGCAAGTCTGAGTTAGCAAAAGAGGGTTAACGAAGAAAATTTTGGAGTTGTAGAATTTGAGAAAAAACCTAGCTTTTGAGGTGTACGCAGGATGCAGTGGAGGAAGGTGCCTATGTACGTGGGCTGCAATGGACTAAAGTCTGTACATACATGCATTGTAGAAGAGGAAGTAGAACACATTTCAAAAGGTCATGAAAACTTAAGTATATGTTGGTGATGGGTCCCTGAAGTCTGAAGCAAATTCCCAAGTCAACATTCTACAAGTTCAAATCATCTAGAGAAGTTTTGGTATAGTTACATGTTTGTTTTAATGATCACTTTTTATAATGGTATGGTGAATGCTTGAAGTATTCTTGGTATGGTTCTTTTGATGCCTGGATATGGTATATGTTGGCTGTGTTAAGAACCAAATATCAAAATAGCATAAAAAACCTTAGGATAAGTACTCAATGCCTTGAAAAAGAGATAATTTTAGATAATAAGTCACTTCGAGGGGGAAACCTCCTTATACACCACACAAATTTCCAAATACAAGATGATTCCAAATGAAAAGGTTTCCTTGATATATATATAGGAGACTAGGAGGTACAATTACAACTAATAAACCCAAGATGACATAAATAAAATAACAATACTAATGTAATATGCCCCAATTAAGGGGTAATGTGTCACTATTTAGGGATTAACATGTCCCTCCCCTTCAGACAAGTGTTTTCCACAAAGTTTGAGTAATTATTGATGCTTCTGTATAAAAGACTCATCTTCCCAAGTGGAATATTTAGCAGGTAGTTTCCCCCACTTAATGAGATACTATGAAATGGATCTATTCCTTAGTTGGAGAATTCTTGGATCTATTCCTTAGGCTCCAATATGATTTTTCCTTCCTCGTCAAGTTTTGGAAATACAGTTTGAATTGGGATCTTGTCACCTATAACCTTCTTTAAGCATGAAACATGGAAAATTGAGTGTACTCGCGAAGATGCAGGCAAATCCAATTTGTATGCCATAGTACCAATCTTTTGCAAAAACTTATAAATGCCATAGTACTTTGGCGATAATTTATTATCCTTCTTAGCTTGCTTGAGGGACATATATTTTTATGGTTTTATTTTTAAAAATACCCAATCCCGTACTTCAAAACTTCTTTCACTATGATGTTGATTTGCTTGTTGTTTTATGCGATTCTGTGCCATGGTCATGTTGTCCTTTAAGAGTTGGATAACTTGTTGTTGATGCTCAATGTGATCTTCCACTTCTTGAACCTTATATTTTTCTTTTAGAAAAGAAGTGATGGAAGGTGGGTGATATCCATAGAGTGCCATAAATGGTGTCATTTTTGTTTCAGTATGAAAGGAAGTGTTATACCACTATTCTGCCAAGGGTAACCACTTAAACTATTGTGTTTGTTTATCAGAGACAAAGAAACAAAGGTATCCTTCCATACATTTGTTCACTATCTCAGTGTTTCCATCAGATTGAGGATGATAAGATGAGCTATGAGCCAATTGAGTACCCAAACAAGAAAATAATTATGTTCAAAAATGCCCAATGAAGATGGGATCTCTATCACTTACAATAATCTTTGGGCTTCCATGTAGCTTTTGAACTGTCTCCATGAATGCAATGGCAGTTGTACTAGATTTGAAAGGATGAGAGAGTACACAAAAGTGTGTGTACTTGGTCATTCTATAAAAAATCACCATGATGACACTCTTCCTTCAGAATTTTGTATCCCTGTGATGAAATTCATGGAAACCTCCTCCCAACGCTAACTTAGGATAGATAATGGTTGTAAAATACCTAGGGTCTTAATTTTTTCCACCTTATTTTGTTGGAAAACCAAACATTCTGCCAAAAACCTTTGAACATTAGTTTTAAGGCCATCCCAAAAAAAATCTTTCTTGACCTTATGGTATGTTTTCAAAAATCATGAGTGCCCTCCTACCAGAGAGGTGTGCAATTCCAAGAGTACCTTTTATTTGAGTTGGGATTTCTTACATAAATATAAGTGATCTTTGTACCATAGTGAATCATTTTTCCATGTAAATGTATCTAATTCACTGGAATCCTATTGCGACCTTTGAATGAGAGTCCATATGTTTTCTCCATTCTTCCATTCATCCCTTGCTTCTATTATCCAATATTTGGATGATCGAGATAGCATAGAGAAAGGCCTCAACATCTTCATCCTTTCTTGAGAGTGCATCTACCACAACATTTTTCTTCCATTTTTTGTAGATGATTTTAAAATCATAACCCAACATCTTGGTCACCCATTTTTGTTGTTCTTTTGAAGAAAGTATTTGTTCCAAGAAGTATTTAAGACTATCATGATCTGTTTTGACCTTGAAGTGCCTACCTATTAGGTAAGGGCACCATTTATTCAATGCATGTAGTATTTCCATCATTTCCTTCTCAAAAATGGGTTTGTGTACGTCTTTTCCCTTGAGTGGCCAACTTTCAAAAGCAAGGGTCCTTCCTTATTTCATTATAACAACACCAATGCCATTTCCCGAGGCATCACATACTACAATAAAGGTTTTTGTGAATTCTGGTGTGGTTAAGATAAGATCTTTTCACATCACCTATCTAAGTTGTTCAAAAGATTGAGTTGCCTCAAAATTCCATGAAAATGCATCCTTCTTAGTTAATGTCATTAAAGGTGTTGTTATTCTTCCATAGTTCCGACCTGTTAAACCCAAACATTCTCTAAGATTCTTCAATGTTTTGGGAATTGGCCAGTCCATCATGGCCTTAATCTTGTTAGGGTCTACCTTGACACCTTCATGAGATACAATATGACCCAAATAATCTACCTCCTTCACCCCAAAGAAACATTTGGATGGTTTGGCATATAGTTTTTTCTCCTTTAGTAGTTGTAGCACCTTGTCAACATGTCGAACATGACCCTCCCAAGACTTTCTATAGATTAGTATATCATCAAAAAATACTAACACAAATTTTCGAAGGAAGGTATTGAAAATGTAATTCATCAACCCTTGGAATATGGAAGGTGCATTTGTAAGGCCAAAATTCATGACCAAAAATTCATAATGGCCTTCATGAGTTCAGAATGTTGTTTTTGGGATATTTTCTTCCTTCATTCTAATCTAATGATACCCTGAACAAATATCCAACTTTGTGAAGTAGATTGCTCCATGTAGTTCATATAACAATTCATCAATGATGGGAATGGGAAAATTATGTTTAATAGTGATCTTGTTGAGCTCTCTATAATATGGACACATATGCCATGATCCCTCTTTCTTGACTACCATTACCACCGGTGCAGAGTAAGAACTTTGGCTAGGTCTAATAATGCCAACCTCTAACATTTCTTCAACCATACGCTCAATTTCACTCTTATGGGCATAAGGGTATTTGTAAGGTCCGATGTTAGGAGGAATTAGGCGAATAGCATGATCATGATTTTGAGTGGGTGGAAGACCTCTAGGAATATCTTAAAATACTTTGGAATGCTTATCAATGATCACTTAGATATCTAGGGGAATATATAGCTTATATGTTTGAACATCTAGTGAGCATAGCTGTACAATTACACCCTTTTTACACATTATTTTCATCATCCCTATGATCGTTAATGTTGTAAACCTATCCTTTGTATTTAGAAGGATCAATAGCCTGAATTCCTGAAGAAAGAAGGGAGAAGAACTTTCCCTGAGAGAAGAAGTTGTATTTTCCTTTGTAAAAACCCTATTAAGGATTATTTCTGCAGGTTGCACTATACGCAGGGTGTGGAAATACCTAATTTCTGCACCTTTCTCTATAGCTAGGTTGCATAGTTTTCATCGGTTTCTCTATAGCTAGGGTGCGACGGCTTCCTGTACGTGGGAAAAATGAGMATCTTCTCAATGCTTCTAGAAGGAGAAGATTCTATGGTGAGGTGGACTCCAAATGGTTTGGATATTACTCACTTTCATGATTTAGTGGGATCATCCTAACCTCCTCACCTTATCCTCTTCAACTTATAAAAGGAGATGAGCTCTCATGGAGAAAGTTAGTTGGATTRAACTTGGGTTTTGTAGCTTGGAGTTTTTGGAGCTTGTATGTTGGTTTTGAGATTTTCTTTGTCAAGATAGATTGGGAGTAGCTATCAGATACATGGTCTCGGAATCCTTGGAGCAAGAAGTGTGTGGGAAGCAAGGAACTGTTGGAAGGAACCTGACAACATCAAAGCATCTGGTTGTATCTTTCTTTCATATTCTTTAATACAGATATACTTTTATTTCCTATATGAATTTTATTTGTTCATATTGTATGATTCCTTGATCACGTACATAGTTTCATATCAAATACTCTGTTATTCTTGTCTTTGTTGGTTTATGTTTCTTTGCATATATTTCTCCATAAGCCTCGTGATGAAGCTTGGATTGCATTGGCAAAGTCGGATCTTTGATATTTAAAAGGTATGTTTTATATCCATTTCTCATTTGATAATCGAATCTAAGGAAAGAGTAGTGTATTGTCTTGTTTTGTTCTAGTTTTCGTAGTGAAGCTAGGGGGATTGATTTGTGTCTGCACATAACAAATAGCCCAATAACACCTTGATTCTCATTTTTCACTAATGTTTTCATGCCATTAGAGATTATCACCTTACTAGGTTTCCATGTAATACTCATTAACTCAATTTCCCTTCCTTCCAATGAAAATTTCATGAAAAGTTCTTAAAAATTAAAATCCATTGTTCCCAATGATTTTAACCATTGGAATCCTAGTATGAAATTATCTCTGCCCATAGGTATAAAAATTATTGGAATATTCATTACATATTCCCCCATAGTAAGATTGATATTATGGTATTTTCTTGAGCAATTGATAGTTCCTCCATTTGCAATCATAACTTGAAAATCTGGCGCTGGATATAAAAAGCAATTGAGAGATTTGGCTAATTTATAGTGAATGAAATTATGAGTACTACCATAATCAATTAGGATGTTAAGAACCAAATATTCATATAGCATAGAAAAACCTCAGAATAAGCACTCAATGCCTTTAAAATGAGAGAATTTTAGGTAACAAGCCTCTTTGAGGGGTAAACCTCCTTATACCCCACATAAAATGTCCAAATACAATATGATTCCAAATGAAAATGTCTCCTTGGTATATATACGAGACTAGGAGGTACAATTACAACTAATGGACTAAGGCTAACATAAATAAAATAACATTACTAATGTAATATGCCCCAAATAAGGGGTAATGAGCCACTATTTAGGGCTTAACATGCCCCTCCTCTTGAGAAAATTCTTGTCTGCAACGCTTGAGTAAATATAGATGCTTCTATATAAAAGAATCATCTTCCCAAGTGGAATCTGCAGCCAGTGGTTTCCTTCATTTAACGAGATACTATGAAATGGATCTATTCCTCAACTGGTGAGTTCGTGTGTCAGTGATGGCTTCATGCTCCAATATGATTTTTCCTTCCTCGTCAAGTTCTAGAAATATAGTTTGAATTGGGATATTGTCACCTATAACCTTGTTTTAGCATGAAATATGGAAAACTGGGTGTACTCATGAAGATGAAGGCAACTCCAATTTGTATACCATACTACCAATCTTTTGCAACACTTTATAAGGGTCATAGTACTTTGGTGATAATTTATTATCCTTCTTAGATTGCTTGAGGGACATCTATTTGTATGGTTGTAGTCTTAAAAACATTGAATCCCTTACTTCAAAACTTCTTTCACTACGATGTTGATCTGGTTGTTGTTTCATGTGATTCTGTGCCATGGTCAGGTTGTCCTTTAAGATTGGAGAACTTGTCGTTGATGCTCGATGTGATCTTCCATTGCTTGAACCTTAGATTTTTATTTTAGAGAAGAATTGATGGAAGGAGGGTGGTATCCATAGAGTGTCATAAATGGTGTCATTTTTGTTTCAGTATGAAAGGAAGGTTATACCACCATTTTTCCAAGGGTAACCATTTGAATTATTGTGTTTGTTTATCATATACAAAGCAATGAAGGTAGCCTTCCAAACATTTGTTCACTATCTCGGTTTGTCCATCAGATTGAGGATGATAGGATGAGCTATGAGCCAATTGAGTACCCAGACAAGAAAATAAATCTATCCAAAAATGTCCAGTGAAGATGGGATCTCTGTCACTTACAATAATATTTGGGTTGCCATGTAGATTTTGAATTGTCTCCATGAATGGGGTGGCAACTGCACTAGCGTTGAAGGGATGAGAGAGTGCACAAAAGTGTGTGTACTTGGTGGGTCTATCAACAATCATCATGATGACACTCTTTCCTTCATACTTTGGTAACCCTATTATGAAATCCATGGAAACCTCCTCCCAGCACTGACTTGGGATGGATAATGGTTGTAAAATACCCTGGTTCTTAATTGTTTCCACCTTATTTTGTTGGAAAATCAAACATTCTGTGACAAATCTTTGAACATTAGTTTTAAGGCCATCCCAAAAAAATTCCTTCTTGACCCTATGGTAGGTTTTCAAAAATACTGAGTGCCCTCCTACTGGAGAGGTGTGCAATTCCAATAGTATCTTTTGTTTGATTTGGGAGTTATTACATAAATATAAGCAATATTTGTACCATAGTGAACCATTTTTCCATGTAAATGTATCTGATGCACTGGAATCCTGTTGCAACCTTTGAATGCAAGTCAACACTTTTTTTTCATTTTTCCATTCATCCCTTTCTTCTATTATCCAATCAGGTCGGATGATCAAGATAGCACAGAGAAAGGTCTCAACATATTCATTCCTTCTTGAGAGTGCATCTGCCACAACATTTTGCTTCCCTTTTTTATAGATGATTTCAAATTCGTAACCTAGTATCTTGGTCACCCACTTTTGTTGTTCTTCTAAAGATAGTCTTTGTTCCAAGAAGTATTTAAAACTATCATGATCTGTTTTGACCTTGAAGTGCCTACCTATTAGATAAGGATGAAATTTATTCAATGCATGTAGTATTGTCATCATTTCCTTCTCATAAATGGGTTTGTGTAAGTCCTTTCCCTTGAGTGGTAGACTTTCAAAAGCCAGGGGCCTTCCTTCTTGCATTAGGACAACACCAATTCCATTTCCTAAGGCATCACCTTCTACAATAAAGGTTTTTGTGAAGTTTGGATTGGTCAAGATAGGAGCTTTGCACATCACCTATTTAAGTTGTTCAAAAGCTTTAGTTTCCTCTGGAGTCCATGAAAATGCATCCTTCTTAGTAGTGTTGTTAAAGGTGATGCTATTCTTCCATAGTGTTGAACAAACTTGTGATAGTAACCTATCAAACCCAAAAATCCTCTGAGATTATTTAATGTTTTGGGAATCGGCTAGTCCATCATGGCCTTAATCTTGTTAGGGTCTACCTTGACACCTTCATGAGATACGATATGACCCAAATACTCTACCTCATTCACCCCAAAGAAACATTTGGATGGTTTCGCCTATAGTTGTTGCTCCTTTAGTATTTGTAGTACCTTGTCAACATGTCACACATGATCCTCCCAAGACTTTTTATAGATTAGTATATCATCAAAAAATACTAACACAAATTTTCGAAGGAAGGGCTTGAAAATGGAATTCATCAACCCTTGGAATGTGGAAGGTGCATTTGTAAGGCCAAAATGCATGACCAAAAATTCATAATGGCATTCATGAGTTCGGAATGCTATTTTTGGGATATCTTCTTCCTTCATTCTAATCTGATGATACCCTGAACGAAGATCCAACTTTGTGAAATATATTTCTCCATGTAGTTCATCTAACAATTTATCAATGAAGGGAATGGAAAACTTATCTTTAATAGTGATCTTGTTGACCTCTCTATAATCTGGACACATACGCCATGAACCATATTTCTTGAATACCATTACCACTGGTGTAGAGTAAGAACTTTGGCTAGGTCTAATAATGTTAGCCTCTAAAATTTATTCAACCATGCACTCAATTTTACTCTTCTAGGCATAAGGGTATCTGTATGGCCTGATGTGAGGAGGAAAACTTCTAGGAATTAGGTGAATATCATGATCATGATTTCGAGTGGGTGGAAGACCTTTGGGAATATCTTCAAATACTTTATAATTCTTATCAATGATCCCTTGGATATCTAGGGGAATAGATGTCTTAGATGTTTGAAAATATAATTTGTGAAATTACACCTTGATGCCCCTTTTTCAATAATTTTATCATGCCATTGGATCTTATCACCTTACTGAGTTTCCCTGTGATACCTCTTAACTCAATTTATTTTCCTTCTAATGAAAATTTCATGAAAAGTTCTTGAAAATTAAAATCCAATGTTCCTAATGATTGTAACCATTGGATTCCTAGCACGAAATCAGCACCATCCATGGGTATAGAAATCATTGGACTATTCATTACATATTCCCCCACAGTAAGATTGATCTTATTGCATTTTCCTAAGAAATTGATAGTTCCTCCATCTGCAATCATTACTTGAAACTCTGGCCCTGGATACACAAAGCAATTGAGAGCTTTGGCTAATTTATAGTGAATGAAATTATGAGTACTACCAAAATCAATTAGGACTATTACCTTTTTATTTTTTATATATCTTTCAATCTTGAGGGTTTGAGGAGTGCTAATTCCAGCGAATTCATTACATGACATCATGGGAGTCAACTCTTCAGAAGAAATTGCATCTACATTTTCATCTTGAGATGGTTCTTGTTCTTCTTATTGTTCTTCTTCCTCTTCACAATCTATGTAGAATAATTGCTTCTCACCACACTTATGTCCCTTACTGTATTTGATGTCACAATTAAAGCATAAACCTTTTGCTTTTCTTTCCTCCAATTGTTGAGGTGTCAACTTGGTACATTGAGGTGTTTTAGAAGAAGGAACATTATTCTGTCAATAGATTTTAGGATTGGTCCTTCTAGTAGCCATAGCCATATTTTTACTTTCAACATTTCTTGCCACCCTAAATTCATTCTCCAATGATTTAGGTTCCCAAAGACGAACCTCATGTTGAATTTTATCCCTTAAATTTCTTATGAATACATCAATCAAGTGCTCATCTGGAATATTTGTTACCTTTATATTCAATTTTTGGAAGTTCTCAATGTGCTCTGTAACTGAACCCTTTTGCTTGAGATTTATCAATTGGCTAAAGAAGGTATTGTTCCTTGTATCCTCATAGTGTGATATCAACTCTTTAATGAAAATTGTCCAAGTGACAAGTGATTTGCGAGAACAAAACCATCGATACCACACAAATTGATTAGGTTCTAAATATAAAGAAGCAATCCATAGATTTTTTGTATGTGGCACATTATGTAGATCAAAGAATTGTTCCATCTAAAGTATACATGTGATTGGGTCCTTGCCATCAAACTTCCTCATATCGATTTTAGGAAAGTGGTTGGTCTTCAACCCAAAGTTAGAGCTTCTCCATTATTGATTCATGTTCCTTGTGTCCTCATCATGAATTTCATGGGATACATTTTCACTTTCAGGTGTCCTCTCTATTAGGAAATTTTTCAATCCTTCCATGATCTCCCCTTTTAAACCATCCATATTAGTATTTATTGCCTCCAACTTAGCTTCTGTTGAATCCATCATCTCCTGTAGTTCGTCTTTTGTTATTGTCTTATTTTGTAAATCATTTATGTCCCTATGCATTTCTTCACCTTCATCAAGAGTCCAAGTAGGATTGTATAGATACTTATTTCATGTAGAAGTTCCCTTTTTTGGTGGCATGTTGGTCAAGTATCACTTTAAACCTTGATTTTGAGGTGGTTCTTATAGACAATCTTCCTTTTATTGTATCTCCAAAATTTCGACACTTTTGGGTATGAAATTTTGTTTTTTGTAGTTCTCTAATATTTCTTCTCTGCAATGCCACAGGTCTGATCAAAATTGGATATGCCAAGTGGAATTTACGATAACTTCCCCACAACTTGTTGATTTTTGTCCCTTCCAGGAGATCTCACTTGTATAGTCTGCCCCACACAAAATAATTGATATAAAATTATGAAACTCATACCAGAACTACTAAAGACTGTCCACTATCCAATTAAACCATTCTCACTCAATTTGGATACTCTAGGAATAAGTTATGATTTTTTTACCCGAAACACCTTCTTGAGACTAGTCAATAGGACTAGTCATATACCCTATATTCCATAGGGTGTATCTACAAATTTAAGATGACCCAGAAGCTAAAATGGTTACCAAATATACCTTACTAATTTCTGTGAATAGAATCTAGAGTTTAGGGTCTGAAACATTAGAGAAAAAAAAATTATAGCAAAAATTCTACAATGACTCAATTCAGGATGATTATATAACTCTATCTTACACAAGTTGTATCTCTGAACATATAAGGCCTCAGAATATGAAATTTTAACCCAACGTACCTTGATCCATATACTAAATATCCCCCAAGCCTTTCCCTTTGAAACATTGTAGAAAACACGTTATAGAAAAAATTCCAAGGTGTCTCAAATGTAGCAGTGAAACCCTAAGACCTTGAGCTCTGATACCATATGTTAAGAACCAAATATCCATATAGAATAGAAAATCCTCAGAATAAGTACTCAATTACTTTAAAAAGAGATAAATTCAGGTAATAAACCTCTTCGAGGGGGCAACCTCCTTATACCCCACAGAAAATTTCCAAATACAAGATGATTCCAATTGAAAATGTCTCCTTGGTATATATAGGAGACTAGGAGGTACAATTACAACTAATGGACTAAAGCTGACATAAATAAAATAACATTACTATTTAGGGGTAATGAGGTAATGAGCCACTATTTAGGGCTTAACATAGGACTATTACCTTTTTCTTTTTGATATATCCTTTGATCTTGAGGGTTTGAGGAGTGCTAATTCCATCCAATGCATTACATGATATCGTGGGAGTCAACTCTTCAGAAGAAATCTCTTTTATGTTTTCATCTTGAGATGGTTCTTATGATTGTTCTTTTTCTTCTTCCTCTTCACAATATATGTAGAATAATTTCTTCTCACCACACTTATGTCCCTTATTATAATTTCTATCACAATTAAAGCATAAAATTTGTGCGTTCCTTTCCTCCAATTTTTGAGGTGTCAACCTTGTAGGTTGAGGTGTTTTAGAAGAAGGAATATTTTTCTCTCGATAGATGTTAGGAGCGGTCCTTCTAGTATCCATAGCCATATTTTTACTTTCAACATTTCTCGCCACCCTGAACACATTCTCCAATGATTTGGGTTTCCAAAGGAGAACCTCATGTTGAATGTTATCCTTTAAAGTTCCTATGAATACATCAATCAGGTGTTCATATGGAATATTCATTACCTTTATATTAAATATTTTTAAGTTCTCAATGTGTTCCGCAACTAAACCCCTTTGCTTGAGATTTATCAATTGGCTAAAGAAGGTATTGCTCCTTGTATCCTCATAGTGTGCTATCATTTCTTT
>JASDQU010100366.1:223828-240319 GCA_032191745.1 Picea mariana
ATAAAATATATACATGACATACACTTTGCATTCAACATCTCATTGATGACCTCCAACTACATAAAAGACAATTTCAAATCCATGTTATTCATCTTGGAAGGGGGGCCTTTTCAAGACCATAGATGAAAGAAGAACTTGCTAGGAAATTTAGTATTTATGATACACAAACAATATCCATCTCTTATTTTCATACAACCGACTCATTCTATAAAGTCTTTGGAATAATATATGATAGCGTGAAACAAGCATTGAAACATGAACCAAAGCATCGCTTAGCTTAGAATGGTGTTAAAGCTCATGTTGGTAGGTCTACTAAAGCGAGTACAAGTAGAGCAAAACATTTGTGGTATTAAAATCATACCAATGAAAACCGAGTAAAGGCATAGTTGAAGACAATCATAGGTCTATCTTTAAAATCATGTTTAGAGATCTACCAAAGAAAGTACAACTAGAGGAAAACAAATCAAGGCATTAAAATCATCTCAACAAAAACCCAATAAAAGCATAGTTAAAGGCGATGACTATTTCTAAATTTTGAACATAACCATATTCTATTACTTTAATTTGTTTTCTATAACATCATATTCCTACTTGTAAGAATGTTTGTATTCTTCATATGTGTGTGTGTGTGTGTGTGTGTGTGTGTGTGTGTGAAATGTATTTCCATATTTTCTCATATAAACAACAATTGTATATATAGGCTATATGTTGCCTACAGTGTTTATCTTTAATGTGTAATACAAACTATTGAGTTTCATGCAAATGATGTAACATAGTGATTGTCATCTACATTTTTGCAATAGTGATAAAATATTATTCGTTTCTATCCATATTTTTTGTTTGAAACAAATCACTTGTTAATTGTAAAACATGTTTTAATATTTGAAACATAAATATTTAATTTTATATCGGAGTAAACTAAATCAAATATATAATTCTATCTCTAAAATCCAACTAAATAAACATTTTCAATGTGTATATCTATCTTTTTCTTCATTTATACATGTATATCATCAACATAAACTTTTAATTTTTTTTTATTCTTACTACAGTGAAAATATTATTCATATCATCAACATATAAATGCTTTTATTTAAATAATAAAATATATTTAAAGTTCAATGTTTTACATTTCCTCTCCTACTATGTCATTCTTTTATTTTCCTATCATCTAATGTTTATTCCTTCTTAAACTCTACAAAAGTACATAAAGTATTGTTGTTCAAATAGTTATAGTCATACATCAACATATATAGTGATACTTTAACACATATTTTTTCCTCTACTCATAGATGTATTCTCCTTTAATTCCATTTGTATCCATTATGTTTTATTTAATACAGTCATTCATTGTTTTTTTCCTATGTGGTCTTTCAGTTCCCTTTCACTTCCAATTTTTAAATAAAATATCCAAGGTATGACATATGTGTTAACAACAAACTTGCTTACAAGGATTGGAAATGGAGAGATTATTTGCAGTCATGTTATACAAATTATGGACTTCAAATTAACATTAGAAGATTGTTACTTAGTAGTCCTATCTGATGGAGGAAGTACATTGTGAAGCTTATTTTCCTCAACACTTGGTCACTATTTCACTTCATATCAAATAGAAAAAGGGTCCTTGGTTGAACTACACAACTTCACTTGTAGATCTATCCAAGAAAATAAGTATGTATTCACTTTACCTTCTTCGCATGACTCAAACTTAGTTATAATTTATACAAATATTATCTTGATTTTCCCTCTACACATTCCTTTAATTTTCACATGCATTGTACACACCAACCACATTTTACATTGCCTACTATGTGACCAATAATGCAAGTGCTAATTTTACATTGTTTTTACTTTCTTTGCAGGATTCTAACAGTGAATGAAATCCAAGTACATACTTTTAAAGAAGACATTGTTGGTGCCCCAACATTGATAGAAGATGTAAGTTCTTCTATGAAACAACCATTAGAACCTACTAATACAGCCCCCAAAATTACACCTATTGCATATTTTCATTCATCCTGTAAGGAATGAACTTTGAAAGTCAGACTACTTTAAAAAACTAATCTACGCACATTCACCAATGCTAAGGGACATGGCCATGTATTTAGCTTCAATGTTATTGATGCAACAAATGGTGAAATATGCATTACATTCTTCAAAATCTAAGCAACAAACTTCCATCCTTCCATAGGCATTGGAAAATTTTACATCATCTCAAAAGGGTACATCAAGCTTGCAAAAAAAGAATTCAATCATTTAAAAAATGATTGGGAAATAACTCTAGATATTACCTCGACTATTGAAGCTTGTTTAGAGGATGATCATTCAATAGAAAACCACAACTTTGTGTTCACTCCTATTAATGCGGTACCAACTTTAGTCAACAACTATATATTTGATATTTTTTAGGTACCTAATCTACCAAACCCCTCAAGTGGGTAGAATAATAGGTTTCCATGTAATAAAGGTCAATATTAATAAGTCCTAGAAATAAGGAGGAATAAGTCAATTGTAAGAATACCTAATAGAAGTTTCTCCTTCTAGAAGGATCTTCCTCTAGATTGTTCTTTTGGATAGATAGATTTAGTATAAATAAGAGTAGAGGGTATGAGAATATTTGTCTTGGATACTATTGTAATAGAGCGATGCTCTGTTGGAAGTTTCCCTCTCAAAGAGTCAAGTGAACATTTCTATCATTAATCAAGGTGCTCTTTCTGGTGTTATTCTGGTATTATTTTGGTATTGTTCTAGTATTTTTCTGGTGATATCATTGTTGTTCTGCCATTTCTAGTTAAAATATGTATGTTCTACATAACTATTTTATATCTGGAATACTACAAGTGGTATCAGATCACTTTCCTCAATAGAAAATTGTGGTTTAATTTTTTTTCCAGGGTAGAGACGTATTCTGATGTCTTAAAGCTACATAGATTTGTCTTTACGCACATAAACCCACAGTCGAGGAATCATACACATAGGAAATACAAGTGGTACCTAAGTGCACATTTGTTTGCCACCCTTGTAACCCCTATTGGTACCCCTTTTAGTGGTAGTGCATCGAACAACACCTGTATACGGATCGACCTAGATCTCCTGAAGCCCTTCTTAAATAAACTGATTGGCCATCTGACTACTATAGTGCCACCAATAACAACACTAGGGAATATACTCTCTAGTACTTGGGTAGTCGAGTAGTACGGCTAAGGGAACGATCTAGCCTCCTTAGTTGGTGCTCGGAGATATTGGGTCAAGTACTATTGTTGGACCCCGCACTTATATCAGAGAGCTATAGCACATGGAAAACCCTTGTCTGTAGAAACCCTTAATACCCTACCACTTGGGACAGAAATAAAGACATAACAGACAAGATCTATTGCCACGTAATTGTTCCTTCTGCATTCTGGTTGCGAAATTCCTACACATTTCTTTATGTTAAGCATTTGGGCATTTCATCACTGCAGTATTATTCATTCTTGAGTATAACTCCATAGGAGTAAAAATAAAAGAGTATAGTGGGCCCATCGACGCACTTATTTGGTACCTATCCCATTGGATTCCCATTTTCTCCCTGATCGTAGTCATACCTTCCATTTTTAATCATTTTCCCTATTTTTCACCTATTCCATTATATTCCCCTTATCGCCCTGATCATAGTGGTGCCTATCACTTATTAGTCCTTTTTTGTGGTCCCACCCACCCATTTTGCTTTACCCACAATTCCCCTCTCCAAATGGCCACCACTCACAACCAAGACCTGCAATATTCCATCAATCAAGTGAAATCTGAGATTGCCTCTACCAATACCCTCCTTGCACAATTAGAGGCCCAAGTTGAGCACAAATTTGACACCATGGAAGATAACTTAAAGAACCAATTTAACACCATCCAGTCTGCTATGAACCAGTTGTTGAACCGCCCTTCGAGTTCTTCCTCCTCAGACCAACCTGATGCTATTGATTCCTCTCATTCTTTTCATTTTCAATCTAACTCCTTTAAAAATGAACCCATCTTCCCCATGTCAAGGTCAATAAATTTGATGGCTTCGATCCTACGAGTTGGGTCACTCAAATAGAGAATTATTTTTCCCTGCATGGTATTAGTGATGAGATGGCCAAACTTTGCTATGTTGTCCTCTATTTCGATCCTGAACGATGGAAATGGTGTAAAAAATCACGTCAAGGGAATAAGACTGGACCCAGTGTGTTGTAGAGCTCTGTGACTGCTTTGAAATGGATACCCACTACCTCAGTAGTTTTAACAAGTCAAAACAGTTAGGCATAGTGGAAGACTTTATAACTACTTTTGATCATTTGGCCTTTCGCACCGAGGGTATGTTCGATGCTTTCTTTTGTTAATGCTTTATTAGTGGCCTAAAGGATGAAATATGATCCCTGGTTCTCATGGCCCGCCCTCAGACTTGGTTGGAAGCTACTAAATGTGCTAAAGAGGCCCAACAAGTTGTTTTTTCCCAGAACAAAAAACCCTCCTTTCTTTCTCGCCCTCGACCCACTAATCCTAAGCCCTCTGTCACTCCCCTCAAGGTCCAAAAATTAACTAGGGTTGAAATGAATGAACTCCAACTGAAGGGCATTTGTTATAATTGTGATGAAAAATATTTTCCAGGGAACAAGTGCAAGGAAAAAAAATAAATTATGGCCATTTCTGAAGATGCTCTCTACGAATATGTGACAGTTCCACTTGTTGAAGAGTCCTCCCTTCCCGACGCTACCCCAGAGCCTACTAACCCACATAAATTTGAACCACTCATTTCCTTACATGCACTCACTGGATTCTCTGCTCCCCAAACCCTCAAGATCATTGGATATATTAAGAATAGGAAGGTCATCATCCTTGTTGATAGTGGTAGCACCCACAATTTTATTCATCATCGCATTGCCTAGGAAACCAATTTCTATATTCGGTTTGTCAATAATTTTCAAATCATGATAGCCAATGGTGGGTTCATGAAATGTGGTGGGCGTTTTGAAAATGTACGTCTTCAAATTGGACATTACCACCTGAAATCTCATATGTTTTCCATTGAAATGAGCAGTTGTGACATTGTGCTAAGTGTTGAATGGTTACACAGTTTTGGTCCCATCCTTATGGATTTTAAGGAAGTAACCATGCAACTCCAACAAAAGGTACAAAGGTATCACTTTCAAGGCCTCACTGCTAGTTCTCCTGAGATCATCAATACCCATTGCATGGAATAGATCCTCAATAAAGGCCACTCTGGTATTATTGCTCAACTCCATTCTATTCACACGGTTGAGACACCCTCTGTGCATCTTGACCTCCAAGTTAATATCTCCAAATACTCAATTGTTTTTTCCATTCCTCAGGGACTTCTACCTTCTCATGGTGTTCATGATCATTCTATACCCCTTGTTCTTGGAAGTCTTCCTCCCAATGTTCTCCCTTATCATCATCCCTTTTCCCAAAAGAATGAAATTGTGAAAATAGTGCAGGAATTTCTACAAGCAGTTGTTATTCACCCTAGTACTAGCCCTTATTCTTCTCTTGTTGTTACACATTATTTTGGTCACCCCTTGATGATGATTCTACAACCATGTGTCCAGTTTCTCAAAAATATCTTTTGCATGAGAAAAGTAACTAGTTTCTTCCCCTACAAGGCTTGTTTTTAGAAGGACGCTGTAGACTAGCAGTAGTATACAGTGCATAAATGCTTTATTTCCGCAGGCTACTCTATACCTAGATCACGAGGTTTTCATAGGATGATATATAGGCAAGGTGCGACAGCATTTAAAATCTTAAAAAAGGAAGAAATTCATGAAGGTTCTAGAAGAGGGATCTTCTGGAATGTGAGGTGGCGTATGTGTGGTTGGGATCCTACTGGTTTATTTGATTTGGTGGGATCGTCCTCATCCCTTTAAACACTTTGTTATAACCCTAAAATGCACCATACAGGTTTACCTGGCATCAGGCCAACTCATGCCTCTTCCTAGCCAAAGCCATGTTGAGTAATTCCTCAAAAACCACTTAAAAAAAAGGAACCCGCGCCCTAACTTCTCACTGGGCGCGGGCATCCGCTTGCTGTCCTTTTACTGCACGCGGGTATCCGCGGGCTAGCCCAAAACAGCCCGCGAGTACCTAACAATGCAAAAAATCAGGGAAGTTTCCGCCGAGACTCGGGGCTTTTTGTCAGTTAACTGAAACTCTCCGCCATGCATGGCCGAGAGTTCGACTAAAACCCTAGCTCTTCCTAGCCTATAAAAGGAGGGGTAGGGGTACTAGTCAAAGGAGGAAAATCATAGTAAAGGAACTCTGCCAAATTGCCAAGCCATTTTTGTCCCAACCCTTTAGCTTTGCCTCAAGCTTTAGGAGAAACTCAAGAAGCAGCAGTTGGAGGACAAAAAAGAAGAGGAAGAGCCCAGGATCAGAATCGTGGAACGGTGACCGACCTCAGAAATCATTGTAAGTTGATTTGTATTGAAGCTAATGAAAAAGATACTTTTCCCGTCCCGCATACATGAATCTCATATGTGATATTTGATTTTATGTTTTTATCTCTAACCCTATAATAGATCAGTAGCATGCATGCATAGTATTGTTTGATTGCAGGAAGCTTTGTGGAAGGAGCAGCAGCGGCAAAAGGACAAGAAATTCAACGGAGGATCTACTTCAGCCATCCGGAAAAAGGTTGGTTTATTTTCCTCTTGTATGCATGTGAAGAAAGAGGTTTCAGATTCGGGTAGAAGGTCAAAAGTTAAGTCTTAAGGGTCATTTTCTGCGTATAAGTTTAGAGCCCTAGCTTATTAGTCCGTAGGGTAGAAATACCCCACAACACACTTCTCTTTCTCCTATATAATGATGGTTTTCTCATGGAAAAGGTTAAACAAGATCAAGCAAGGAATTGTTGAAAGAATAGGCTGAAGACTATGTGAAGAATCATGTTGCAACTGATGCTTGAGATCTCCATTTGTCCATCAAGATTTTGTGGATCATCTTCATGCAAATTCAAAGAAAGTGTATGTGTGTGTTGGAACAAAGGACCGCTGAAAGGGAACTTGCGACATCAAGGCGGTTTGGTTGTATCTTCCACTTTTACTTAATATAATACGGTGACATGTTTCTTTTCCATAAAATCATTAGCATTTTATTACATGACTCCTTGATCACATGTTTAGGTTTTCATTGAATCTACTATTGTTGCTTTCACTTTGGTTGGTTCATTTCATTGCAGATTTGATTTGACAAGAGCACTAGAGCGAAGCAAGGACAAAAAATATATAAGGAAGCAATATCTAAAGGTATGTTATTCATTCCTTATTTGGTAGTAAATTCAATGATTGTAACTTAGGGAAAGCATCATGTCATGTCTTGTTTTGTTCTAGATCCAGGTAGATCTAGGCATATTAGTTTATGTCTGCATTCACCGATTTATCCAATAACACCTGTGGTTATGGTAGTTAAGAAATAAGGTACTTGGCACATGTTTCCTGACTTGTGTGCCCTCAATAAACTCACCCTCAAGGACAAGTTTCTCATTCCCGTCATTGATGATCTCTTGGATGAGTTGAGTGGTGCTCAGTATTTCACTAAAATTGATCTTCGTTCTGGCTACCACTAGATATGTATGAAAGACGTTGACATCCCCAAGACTACCTTTCTAACTCATGAGGGTCACTATGAGTTCTTGGTCATGCCTTTTGGCCTGTGTAACGCCCCCTCCACCTTCCAAAGCCTCATGAATCATGTCTTCCATCATTTTCTCCATCATTTTGTATTAGTTTTCTTTGATGATATTCTCATCTATATTAAAACTTGGCAATCCCATCTTGCTCATGTGGATCAAGTTCTTCATCTTCTCTCTCATCGTTAAATTTTCCTCAAACACTCTAAATGTTCCTTTGGTGCCTTGGAATTCGATTACTTGGGTCATATTGTTGGCAAGGCTAGTGTCCAGGTGGATCCTAAGACGATTGAAGAAATGCAGGATTGGCCTCATCCCAAGACTATCAAAATCTTGCATTGTTTTCTTGGCTTAATATGATATTATCGCAAGTTTTTTCAAAATTATGGAAATATTGCGGAACCTCTCACTGCTCTACTTAAAAATAATTCTTTCACTTGGACTCCTGCAGATGATCAGGCCTTTCAAGAATTAAAGGCGACTATGTGCACTACTCCGGTATTGGCCCTTCCTGGTTTCACAAAGATCTTTGTTCTGGAATGTGATGCCTCTGGGAGAGGAATTGGAGCAGTCCTTATGCAAGAGGGCAGACCTTTGGTCTTTACTAGTAAACAATTGTCAGAAATCCATTTGGGCCAATCCATCTATGAAAAGGAAATGTTGGCTATTCTACATGCAGTGGAGCTCTAGCGCCCTTATCTCTTGAGGAAATGCTTCCAAATTAAGACAGATCATCAAAGCCTCAAGTATTTTTTGGAGCAACGACCTTCCTCTCTAGAGAAACAAAAATGGGTAACTAAGCTCTTTGGATATGATTATGAGATCATTTACAATAAAGGAAAATAAAATGTGGTGGTTGATGCTCTTTCTTGAAAATATGGAGATTAAGGGTCCTTATTCTCCCTATCCTTCATTGTACCCGATTGGCTCCAATTTGTTCACCAGAAATGGCTACAAGATCCTAAAACTCCACATATCATCCAACAATTGAAAGACAATTCTCCAGTTTCCCTGGTGTACTCTTAGCACAATGATGAGCTTTGCTACAAAGTCCATTTGTATTTAAGTAACCAGTCACAACTTAAATCCACAGTGCTTTCTGAGCTTCATGCTACTCCCACAGCTGGGCACTCAGGGTTTACCAAAACTTATGACAGGGCCAAACGTTCTTTTTTATGGGATGGTATGAAATAGGACGTTCTCAATTTTGTGGGAGAATATGATGTTTGTTAATGTAACAAGGTAGAAACAATCAAAACCCCCAGCACAGTCCAACCAATTCTGATTCCACCTGCTATTTGGAGGGACGTCTCTATGGATTTTATTGTGGTATTACCTAAATCAAGCAATAAGCCAGTCATCATGGTGGTACTTGATCGTCTTTCCAATTATTCTCATTTTTTTGATCTTCAACATCCATTTATTGCATCCACTGTGGCTCAACTTTTCATGGATCATATCTTCAAGATTCATGTCATTCCTCATTCTATTGTTTTTGATTGAGACCCCACTTTCACCATCAATTTTTGGAAAGAACTCTTTAGGCTACAAGGCACCCAATTGCATCTCAGCACCGCCTATCATCCCTAAACTAATGGTCAAACTGAAGTTGTCAACAAGTGTTTGGAGACTTATTTGAGGTGTTTTTCCTCTGAAAGGAAAAATCAACGGATTCAATGGTTACCATTAGTTGAATGGTGGTACAACACTTCTTACCATATAGCTACTCACATGACTCCTTTGGAAGCAATATATGGACACAATCCATCTTTCGTTCTCTCCTACATGCCAGGTGTCTCGAAGGTTCAAGAGGTTGACCAAACACTTATAGTTTTAGAATATATTCTCCATACCCTCAAAGAGAATTTGTTCATGGTTCATAATCTCATGAAGCAACAAGTCGATCAAGGTCACTTAGAACGCCAATTTTTTGAAGGATACCAGGTATTTCTTTGACTGAAACCTTATAATCAAACTTCACTCAAGGCCAAACATTGTCATAAATTGGCACCCAAATTTTATGGTCCTTATAGAGTTCTCAAGTGCATGGGAGACGTGGCCTATCGATTAGCTTTTCCTAGTTCTTCTAAGTTCCATCCTATTTTTCATGTCTCCTTCTTAAAGAAGGTGATTGGAACTAAGTGCCAAACTCAACCACCCTTCATGATTTGGATGAAGAAGGATCCATCTGGTTGCAGCCACAATCATTTTTGGACCAGCATGAGCGTCGTCTTCATCGGCACACCATAAAAGAAGTGTTAGTCCAGTGGAAAGATACAACTCCAACAGATGCCACCTGGGAGCTAGCTACTATTTTGCAACAATTTCCTCATATCAATCCTTGAGGACAGGGTTTCTTTTAAGGGGGAGGGCATGTTAGGGACCTAACCTACCTAACCCCTCAAGTGGGTAGAATAATATATTTCCATGTAATAAAGGTCAATATTAATAATGCCTAGAAATAAGGAGTAATAAGTCAATTGTAATAAGACCTAATAGAATCTTCCTCTTCTAGAAGGATCTTCCTCTAGAGTGTTCTTTTGGATAGATATATTTAGTATAAATAAGAGTAGAGGGTATGAGAAGATTTGTCTTGGATATTATTGTAATAGAGAACTGCTCTGTTGGAAGTTTCCCCCTTGAAGAGGCAAGTGAACATTGATATCATTAATCAAGATGCTCTTTCTGGTGTTATTCAAGTATTATTATGGTATTGTCCTGGTATTTTTCTGGTGATATCATTGTTGTTATCCCACTTCTAGTTAAAATATTCCGGTTCTGCATAACTATTTTATATCTGGAATACTACAATATTATTGCAGTTGTTATCTCCATTATCCTTTTAGAAAACATCATGAGAAAGAATGGAATAGAGACACATAAGATAACCCTCTAAATAAAGGACATGTCAAGGTATAGTATAGAGGTCACATTATGGGGGGTCTTCTGTAGTAAATATAATCTAGACCAATATTCTATCTCAAATACCTTTCCAATAATCACTCTCAAAGTTTTAAAAGTAATTGACTTTAATAGGATATCAATTACTACAACCTTCGCATCCCAAATTTCTGTCAATCCTATTCTCAAAGAAGCCCAATATTTGATAACTTGGCTTGATAACCCTTTAACAAATCTAGCTTGTCGCTCATTATCTACACATGGAACTTCAAGAGGGAACCCTTCCATTCAAAAACATTTGGTTGACATAGAAAATGAGGGAAATGACAGAGGTCCAAACCCTACATTCATTTTGGTTGAGGCAATTATTGCTTCTTTAAATGCGTACAATTGTTGGCATGTTACATGCCCACTTACATTTAAAGACCGAAAGTGAAAAAAAAAACTCACCTATTGAGGATGGTGTCTAGAATTTCCAAAGGTGCAATCAACATGTTTTTTAATGTGAATACAAGTACATTTTCCAGTTTAGCATTGAAGACCAAACAAGAAAAATCATTGTTAGTGCATTCCAAGAAGTCACAAAACAACTTACAGGAGTATCTTCTGAGAATTTATATGAATATGAATATGAGGGAAATACCAAAAAAATCACAGTCATATTTGGAAAGTTGTTCTTTCATAGTTACTTGTTCAAACTAGTAGTTCATGAAGAATCATTTTCCAATAAAAAAAAAAAACCAAATGCATCATGATTTCATGTGATAAAATTGATCTCTTTTCAAATCCAAAAGAATACATCCCAATCCCTAAATCGTTGACTAAATAGTGCATGCAAAGTGTTATGGTTGTTTCTTTCAAACACCAACTTGTAATTTCCCTACTTTTGTGCATAGACATATTATATAAAGTGTTTATGTTTCTAAGTTTTTTTTTCTTCATTATAACATTTATATGGAAGGAAATCCAACCTAATCATTCACTTATAACATATTTTAAAAATTAAATATATTGTTTTTGTAACTATTTTGAAAATATGCTTAAAAAAACATGCTATCAGACATAGAAAATGTGTTATCAAGAAATTTGAGTTTTAACTACAAATTTTTCATTTTTTATCTTATAGGAAATTCCATATGGCGTAAAAATGCCCCTATGTTCCAAACTATACCAACAAAAACTGCATGTGAAAGACTCTCAAGATCATTAAAAAGGTGTGTTCTCTTTCAACAAAGAATGACATCAAATGTTTTGCATGTAAATTCTTTACAAATTCAACTTCCCAACAAGACTCTATACAATCACCAACGCCATACAATTCATGCTACATAAATAAACCAAAAAATAAGATATAGATGGAACAATGAAACTATTAATATAGAAACTACTAGCCCAGACACCACTCCTCTATTTACATTTAGGAGCCAACAAAATGAACAATGTTCGATAAAATATGCTGGAAAAATAAATAAAAATGGAGAGACTTACAAATACTTCTCTTGTAAACCAAAACCAACCTTGTGTGGACTTGCCAACACATATTCTATAACAACAACCCCATACACATGCTTCCCAATATTTCTGGCAATGTATTGATGCCATGTATAACATACATACATTTACTGCATGTATGGAATCATATCTTGGCATTCCTACTCGCCTAACTCCAAATGGACACATTTTTACTCTATTTCATAGAGAAAATAATGGTCATCGTTTCTCCAAATAGAATAATATGGACCCCGGTGACCAACCCACAGTCCTGCGAATACTTACACAAGTTGAGGAAATTCTAATTTCTCAATTTATCCCCATCTTGCAAGTTAAGCATGCTCAAGGTGGACAATACAAATATAGTGGCCACACTATTAGTTTCCCAAAACAAATTGTTCAAATAGCAACTTGTCTGCCACATCACCTTTTAGGTATTGATATCTTGATTGTCAAGAGACATGGGGGAAATGGGAAATGTTATGATTGTTATGTGACAAAATCTCATTTCATCAATGCGTTGCTCTACAAGATGCAAATTGACAATTATTAAAATGGTGTATAAATTGACCAAAACTTGCTTGCATAACCTCCCACCGTGTGCACCAATGTCTCCTCTCACCTCCATTCTGTCTCTACAGAAACTTTCAATTCTCCCAATGAGGAGTCGAATATCACAAATATAGAACACTATGTTGTTTTCCAAGATGAGAAACCAATGTCTTCCTTTACATTTATATTGCATAACACATAATGTGATATGGAAAAAATAAGAGCATTTGTTGACCGTACAGATGATGTTCCACCAAAAATAAATGAATGAACGAAAATTATCCTATCACCAATCAATGAGTATAACACAGAGGGTCTATTTTACATGTCATTTCCTGCTCTTTTCCCCACTGGGGATTCCCTAACTCTCCAGCCACACATTAGAAACATACTTATTTATATCTATGTAGTACACTTGATGACATACCATGACAATAGGTTTGGTATTCATCCATGTTTCAGATACTACCTCTACTATTTGATTATGTGCCATCGAACTCAAGAGACAACTACCTTCCTTTTCAAGCAAATACAAGATCATAATACACCCACCATAATTCAAGAGTTACGTGCACAACTTAAAGAATTTCCTACAGACAAACTCCCAGAACAATTCATGCACTTCATAGCACACCTATGTGGGACTAGGGCATTCTGGACCATGCAAAGGATCGAGCTAATGGAAATGATAACACAACTTCAATGCCCAACCTTGTTTTTCACTCTTAGTACATCGGACACAAAATGGTCAGACTTGCACGCAGTTACACAAAAGGGTAGACCTCTTAACCCAATGCTTCGCCAACATTGGCATACAAACAATGTCATTGACCTCCTCCACACTATAGGTGCCTATATGCACAAACAATTTTCAATGTTCCATGAGGAGATACTACAAACAAAAATGCACACAGTTGACTATTGGTATAGGTACATAATCTATAATACTTGAAATTACCTCTACCCAACCTATACATTTATATCCTCTGTACTAATCATTTCATATTCCTTTTGTAGGTATGAATGGAAACATCATGTCTCTGCACATATACATGGATTTCTATGGATTTTTGGTGCTCCAAGAATGGAAACATTAAATTGGGAAGACACAAATCAAATCTATGATGTGAAGAGTTTATTTGACAACTATGTTATAGCTTGGAATCCTAGAGAAAACCATGACACACACATGGCTATGCATCAATCCATGGAAGATGATCCTTTCTTGCTATATATAGAGGATATATATGCATCCAACCCACTTGAAGACTATGAACAACTCTTAAATCAAGTTCAAAGACATACAAAATGCACTGAGAAAAAATGTCTCCGTAGAAAAGGGGCTACTCTTGAATGCATGTATAAATTCCCTTGGAAGGTACAAATGGAGTCATCACTCTACATTAATGAAATGGGTCAAAATGCATATTGTCTGACACATAATTATGAGCACCTAAACATACATAATCCTAACATACTCAAAACATGGAGAGAAAATGTAGATTTCCAACCAGTCCTCTCTCGTTATGTAGTTCTAAAATAAATTTTCAAATATGCTTCCAAAGAAGAGGGGAGATCAGAGAACTACCACCATATGTTGGCCAGAATTGCATCTACATCACATCTAGAGGACCCTACCTCAAATTGTTTTCAATGTTTGCACTTAGTTCAAAAATTGTAGATTGGGACATAAGTGCCCAAGAAACTTGCCATATGATTTAAAAGTTACTCCTTGTCACATGTTGTCGCACCTTTACCAAACTCAATGTTGGTCATCAAATATTTCGTTGAGTCTCCTATGATTTTCCCAATTTTTTATCTAGATCCAAGTTCATTGATGCATATCTAATACGTCATGTTTTTCTCGGCCCTATATGTTTTCTTGACCTCGCAAAGCAGTGGACATATAACCAAGAACGAAAAAATGATAAGTGGAAAAAAATACGCATCCCCGCATTTGTCCATGTATGTCCACTTTTTACTACAATACCAAACGCAGATTTCAATACCTTTGTTGAGTTCTGTTGGAGTGAGCTACTTTTATACAAACCCTTCCATTCCTTCTCTGAAGATATTGGCCTTTTAAAAGAAGACATTGTGGATAATTAGGATATCATAAGAAATGACTACCATGTATGGCATGTTTATCGCATCTTGTTTCCCACTCCTAATGAGAAAACATCTGAAGATGTCGATAGCCATATTAATATAGAACCAAACATGGATATGAATGAATGACAATCTTTATCAAGATTAGCCCCTATAGGAAATATCAACTTTACTTCTCTTGATATGTTGGGAATTCAAGAGATTGACACTTCCCACCCATGTGATCAGCGTGAAGTATCACAAGATACATTAGAAACTGCATCAAACTTCATCAACTACAATCGAAGGAATGCAAAAATACATTTTCTACACATCAACAACGTGCATTGGACATAATCCTCCAACATTTACAACCAAGAGAACCAAAAGAGCCATTGAAGATGATCATCCAATGCACTGCAGGAAAAAAAAAATACTACCTTATACAATACTTCCAAGAAACACTATCTTCTCAGGAAACAACTAGCCATAGCCCAATACTACTTCTTGCCCCTACTGGAGTTGCAACATTTAACATACATGCAACCGCTATACATGTAGGACTTAGGATTACTATCAAGAACATGAGGCCTTTACATAGTCAGTCTCTTACAGTCTTCCAAGAATACATGAAACATATTCACTACATTCTAATTGATGAGATGAGATTCATAGGATCTAGAATTTTTGTAAAGATTAAAAGTCATTTGCATGAGGCATTTCCAGAAAGAAACCACTACTCATTTGGTTACTGCTCATTAATTATTTTGGGCAACTTGGGTCAACTGTCACCAGTGATGGATAGACATATTTATGTAGGAGCAACTCCAGCGAGGAGTTTATGGACAACCTTTACCACTGTAATAAAGTTGGAAAAAATATTTCGAAAACAAGGCATCTCTAGCACCATGTCCCGCTTTCGCCAGTTGTTAACCAACATTCACAATTCTACACCAACAATTGATGATTTGAAATTCCTTCAGTCTAGGATTGATAGATTCTTATCCATTGAAGAACGTCAAAGGCTTGACAATTCAATCCACCTATTTGCAACAAACATTCTTGTGGAAAACCATAACAAGTTTATGCTTCAATCCTTGAATATGTCAATCACACAAAGTGTCGTAGAATTACTTGGTGCTTCAGATGCACACCAACATGATGATGACCAATTGGAAAAACATGTCTTGTTATGTATAGGACGCGAGTTATGATATCCTGCAATTTATGGGTCTAGAAAGTATTAGTCAATGGTTCTCTTGGAGTAGTCATGCAAATTGTATATGCACAAGGAAGTAAACCTCCAAATTTGCCAACATATGTTGTCATGGAATTTTATAAATACATTGGCCCTCCATGGGACCAAAACCAACCAAAGCATGTACCAATTCCACCCATATAAAAGAGTATCAAGAAACAAATCCCTCTTAAGATGGCATGGGAATTGAATATACATAAATATTAAGGAATGACCCTAACAAGGTCTACCATTGACATTGGAATCGTTGGACGTCAAGGCTTGACCTTGATCCAGGAGCATCTCAAGCGAGCCAGTGCGGAGACAAAAGACAGCTGGAAAAACACCCAGCACATTTTTTGAGAATGTTTGGAACCTTAAATGAAACAATTAAATGAAGGCGCACTTGTAATATTGTAATGGACCTTGAGAGATCCGCTCTCGTCCTTAGTAGGTAGAAGGCATTTATAGTAGTTAATGAAGGTAGATAGAATTGAATGTTAGATTTGATAGTTTTAGAGCACAATGAGGGTGTCTATATCCCGTTTACCTCTTGTGCTCTAAA
>JASDQU010100366.1:240436-264466 GCA_032191745.1 Picea mariana
GATATTGGGTCGAGTACTATTGTTGGACCCCGCACGTATATCAGAGATCTATAGCACATGGAAAACCCTTGTCTGTAGAAACCCTTAATACCCTAACCCTTGGGATGGAAATAAAGACATAACAGACAAGATCTATTGTCACGCAATTGCTCCTTCTGCATTCTGGTTACAAAATTACTACACATTTCTTTTTGTTAAGAATTTGGGCATTTCATCACTGCAGTATTATTCATGCTGGAGTATAACTCCGCAGGAGTAAAAAAAATTGAGTATAGTGGGCCCGCCGACACACTTATTTGGGACCTACCTCATTGGATTCCCATTTTCTCCCTAATCGCAGTCATACCTTCCATTTTTAATCATTTTTTTTCAATGGACCTGAACCCTTCTCAGCTTCCCTATTTTTTCACCTATTCCATTATATTCCCCTTCTCACCCTGATCATAGTGGTGCCTATCACTTATTATTCCTTTTTTTTGGTCCCACCCACCCATTTTTCCTTACCCACACTTCCCCTCTCCAAATGGCCACCACTGGCAACCAAGACCTGCAATATTCCATCAATCAAGTGACATCTGAGATTGCCTCTACCAATACCCTCCTTGCACAATTAGAGGCCCAAGTTGAGCACAAATTTGAAACCATGGAGGCCAACTTCAAGAACCAATTTAACACCATCTAGTCTGTTGCGTATCAGTTGTTGAACCACCCTTCGAGTTCTTCCTCCTCAGACCAACCTGATGCTATTGATTCCTCTCATTCTCTTCATTTTCAATCTAACTCCTTTCAAAATGACTCTCGTCTTCCCCGCATCGAGGTCAATAAATTTGATGGCTTCGATCCTACGAGTTGGGTCACTCAAATGGAGCATTATTTTTCCCTGCATGGTATTAGTGATGAGTTGGTCAAACTTCGTTATGTTGTCCTCTATTTCGATCCTGAATGATGGAAATCGCGTAAAAATTCATGTCAAGGGAATAAGCCTGGACCCAGTATGTTGGAGAGCTCTGTGACCGCTTTGACACGGATACCCACTACCTCGGTTGTTTGACCAAGTTGAAACAGTTAGGCATAGTGGAAGACTTTATAACTGATTTTGAGCATTTGGACTTTTGCACAGAAGGTATGTTCGATGCTTTCTTCTATGAATGCTTTATTAGTGGCCTAAAGGATGAAATATGATCCTTGGTTCTCATGTTCCGCCCTCAGACTTGGTTGGAAGCTCCTAAATGTGCTAAAGAGGCCCAACAAGTTGTTTTTTCCCAGAACAAAAAACCCTCCTTTGTTTCTCGCCCTCGACCCACTAATCCTAACCCCCCTGTCACTCCCCTCAAGGTCCAAAAATTAACTAGGGTTGAAATGAATGAACTCCAACTGAAGGGCCTTTGCTATAATTGTGATGAAAAATATTTTCCAGGGCACAAGTGCAAGGAAAAAAACTTTTTATGGCCATTTCTGAAGATGCTCCCGATGAAGATGTGATAGTTCCACTTGTTGAAGAGACCTCCCTTCCCGACACTACCCTAGAGCCTGTTGACCCACCTAAATTTGAACCACTCATTTCCTTACATGCACTCACTGAATTCTCTTCTCCCCAAACCCTCAAGCTCATTGGATATATTAAGAATAGGAAGGTCATCATCCTTGTTGACAGTGGTAGCACCCACAATTTTATTCATCGTCACATTGCCCAGGAAACTAATTTCTATATTCGGTTTGTCAATAATTTTCAAATAATGATAGCCAATGGTGGGTTCATGAAATGTGGTGGGAATTTTGAGAATGTATGTCTTCAAATTGGACATTACCACCTGAAATCTCATATGTTTTCCATTGAAATGGTCGGCTGTGACATTGTGCTAGGTGTTGAATGGTTACACACTTTTGGTCCCATCCTTATGGATTTTAAAGAAGTAACCATGCAACTCCAACAAGAGGTACAAAGGTATCACTTTCAAGGCCTCACTGCTAGTTCTCCTGAGATCATCAATACCCATTGCATGGAAAAGCTCCTCAATAAAGGCCACTTTGGTATTATTGCTCAACTCCATTCTATTCATGCGGTTGAGACACCCTCTATGCATCCTGACCTCCATGTTATTCTCTCCAAATACTCATTTTTTTTCCACTCCATAGGGACTTCTACCTTCTCATGGTGTTCATGATCATTCCATACCCCTTGTTCCTAGCAGTCTTCCTCCCAATGTTCTCCCTTATCGTCATCCCTTTTCCCAAAAGAATGAAATTGTGAAAATAGTGCAGGAATTTATACAAGCAAGTGTTATTCACCCTAGTACTAGCCCTTATTCTTCTCTTGTTGTTACACATTATTTTCATCACCTTGATGATGATTCTATAACCATGTGTCCAGGCTCTCAAAAATATCTTTTGCATGAGAAAAGTAACTAGTTTCTTCCCATACAAGGCTTATTTTTAGAAGGACGTCATAGACTAGCAGTAGTATACAGTGTGGAAATGCTTTATTTCTGTAGGCTACTCTATACCTAGCTCATGAGGTTTCTGTAGGCTGATATATAGGCAGGGTGCGGCAGCATTTGAAATCTTAGAAAAGAAAGAAATTCACGAAGGTTCTAGAAGAGGGATCTTCTGGAATGTGAGGTGGCGTCTGTATGGTTGGGATCCTATTGGCTTCTCTAATTTGGTGGGATCATCCTCATCCCTTTAACCACTTCTCTTTCTCCTATATAATGATGGGTTTCTCGTGGAAAAGGTTAAGCAAGATCAAGCAAGGAATTGTTGAAAGAATAGGTTGAAGAATATGTGAAGAATCATGTTGCAACTGATGCTTGAGATCTCCATTTGTCCATCAAGCTTTTGTGGATCATCTTCATGAAAATTCGGAGTAAGTGTATGTGTGTGTTGGAACAAAGGACAACTAAAAGGGAACTTGCGACATCAAGGTGGTTTGGTTATATCTTCCACTTTTACTTAATATAATACGGTGACATGTTTCTTTTCCATAAAATCATTAGCATTTTATTACATGACTCCTTGATCACATGTTTAGGTTTTTATTGAATCTACTGTTGTTTCTTTCACTTCAGTTGGTTTGTGTCAATGCAGATTTGATTTCACAAGAGCACCGGAGCGAAGCAAGGACACCAAAGATATAAGGAAGAAATATCTAAAGGTATGTTATTCATTCCTTCTTTGGTAGTAAATTCAATGATTGTAACTTAGGGAAAGCATCATGTCATGTCTTGTTTTTTTCTAGATCCAGGTGGATCTAGGCAGATTAGTTTATGTCCGCATTCACTGATTTGTCCAATAACACCTGTGGTTATGGTACTTAAGAAAGAAGGTACTTGGCGCATGTGTCCTGACTTGTGTGCCCTCAATAAACTCACCCTCAAGGACAAGTTTCCCATTCCCGTCATTGATGATCTCTTGGATGAGTTGAGTGGTGCTCAATATTTCACTAAAATTTATCTATGTTCTGGCTACCACCAGATACGTATGAAAGATGTTGACATCCCCAAGACTACCTTTCTAACTCATGAGGGTCACTATGAGTTCTTGGTCATGCCTTTTGGCCTGTGTAATGCCCCCTCCACCTTCCAAAGCCTCATGAATCATGTCTTCCATCCTTTTCTCCATCATTTTGTATTAGTTTTCTTTGATGATATTCTCATCTATAGTAAAACTTGCCAATCCCATCTTGCTCATGTGGATCAAGTTCTTCATCTTCTCTCCTAGTGTTAAATTTTCCTCAAACACTCTAAATGTGCCTTTGGCGCCTTGGAATTCCATTACTTGGGTCATATTGTTGGCAAGGTTGGTGTCTAGGTGGATCCTAAGATGATTGAAGAAATGCAGGATTGGCCTCATCCCAAGACTATCAAAATCTTGCATGGTTTTCTTGGCTTAATATGATATTATCACAAGTTTTTTCAAAATTATGGAAAGATTGTGGAACCTCTCACTTCTCTACTTAAAAATAATTCTTTCACTTGGAATCTTGCAGATGATCAGGAATTTCAAGAATTAAAGGTGACTATGTACACTACTCTGGTATTGGCCCTTCCTGATTTCACAAAGAATCTTTGTCCTGGAATGTGATGCCTCTGGGAGAGGAATTGGAGTGGTCCTTATGCAAGAGGGAAGACCTTTGGCCTTTACTAGTAAACAATTGTCAGAACTCCATTTGGTCCAATCCATCTATGAAAAGGAAATGTTGGCTATTCTACATGCAGTGGAGCTCTAGCGCCCTTATCTCTTGAGGAAGTGCTTCCAAATTAAGATAGATCATCAAAGCCTCAAGTATTTTTTGGGGAAATGACCTTCCTCTCTAGAGAAACAAAAATGGGTAACTAAGCTCTTTGGATATGATTATGAGATCATTTACAAGAAAGGAAAAGAAAATGTGGTGGTTGATGCTCTTTCTTGAAAATATGGAGATTAAGGGTCCTTATTCTCCCTATCCTTCATTGTACCCGATTGGCTCCAAGTTGTTCACCAGGAATGGCTACAAGATCGTAAAACTCCACATCTCATACAACAACTAAAGACAATTCTCCAGTTTCCCTAGTGTAATATTGGCACAATGACGAGCTTCGTTACAAAGTCCATTTGTATTTAAGTAACCAGTCACAACTTAAATCCACAGTGCTTTCTAAGATTCATGCTACTCCCACAGCTGGGCACTTGGGGTTTACCAAAACTTATGACAAGGCCAAACGTTCTTTTTTACGGGCTAGTATGAAACAGGACGTTCTCACTTTTGTGGGAGAATGTGATGTTTGTCAATGTAACAAGGCAGAAACAATCAAAACCCCTGGCACACTCCAACCACTTCCAATTCCACCTGCTATTTGGATGGACGTCTCTATGGATTTCATTGTGGGATTACCTAAATCAAGCAATAAGTCAGTCATCATGGTGGTACTTGATCGTCTTTTCAAGTATCCTCATTTTTGTGATCTTCAACATCCATTTATTCCATCCACTGTGGCTCAACATTTCATGGATCATATCTTCAAGATTCATGGCATTCCTCATTCTATTGTTTCTGATTGAGACCCCACTTTCACCATCAATTTTTGGAAGGAACTCTTTAGGTTACAAGGCACCCAATTGCATCTCAGCACCGCCTATCATCCCCAAACTAATGGTCAAACTGAACTTGTCAATAAGTGTTTGGAGACTTATTTGAGGTGTTTTTCCTCTGAAAGGAAAAATCAATGGGGTCAATGGTTACCATTAGTTGAATGGTGGTACAACACTTCTTACCATATAGCTACTCGCATGACTCCTTTGGAAGAAATATATGGACAAAATCCACCTGATGTTCTCTCTTACATGCCAGGTGTCTCGAAGGTTCAAGTGGTTGACCAAACACTTACAGTTCGAGAATCTATTCTTCATACCCTCAAAGAGAATTTGGTCATGGCTCATAATCCCATGAAGCAACAAGCCGATCAAGGTCACTTAGAATGCCAATTTTATGAAGGATACCAGGTATTTCTTCGAATGAAACCTTATAAACAAACTTCACTCAAGGCTGAACATTTTCATAAATTGGCGCCCAAATTATATGGTCTTTATAGAGTTCTTAAGTGCGTGGGAGACGTGGCCTATCGATTAGATTTTCCTAGTTCTTCTAAGTTCCATCATGTTTTTCATGTCTCCTGCTTAAAGAAGGTGATTGGAACTAAGTGTCAAACTCAACCACCCTTCCTGATTTGGATGAAGAAGGATCCATCTGGTTGTGGCCACAATCATTTTTGGACCAGCATGAGTGTTGTCTTCGTCGGCACACCATAAAAGAAGTGTTAGTCCAGTGGAAAGATACAACTCCAACAGATGCCACCTAGGAGCCAACTACTATTTTGCAGTAATTTCCTCATATCAATCCTTGAGGAGAAGACTTCTTTTAAGGGGGAGGGCATGTTAGGGACCTAACATACCTAACCCCTCAAGTGGGTAGAATAATATATTTCCATGTAATAAAGGTCAATATTAATAATGCCTAGAAATAAGGAGTAAAAAGTCAATTGTAAGAAGACCTAATAGAAGCTTCCTCTTCTAGAAGGATCTTCCTCTAGAGTGTTCTTTTGGATAGATAGATTTAGTATAAATAAGAGTAGAGAGTATGAAAAGATTTGTCTTGGATATTATTGTAATAGAGAACTGCTCTGTTGGAGGTTTCCCCCTCGAAGAGGCAAGTGAACATTGATATCATTAATCAAGATGCTCTTTCTGGTGTTATTCTGGTATTATTATGGTATTGTTTTGGTATTGTTCTGGTGATATCATTATTGTTATGCCACTTCTAGTTAAAATATTTCGGTTTTGCATAACTATTTTATATTTGGAATACTACAATATGATTGGAGTTGTTATCTCCATTATCCCTTTAGAAAACATAATGAGAAATAATGGAATAGAGACACATAAGATAACCCTGTAAATAAAGGACATGTCAGGGTATAGTATAGAGGTCACATTATGGGGGGTCTTCTGTAGTAAATATAATCTAGACCAATATTCTATCTCAAATACCTTTCCAATAATCTCTCTCAAAGTTTTAAAAGTAATTGACTTTAATAGGATATCAATTACTACAACCTTCTCATCCCAACTTTTCGTCAATCCTATTCTCAAAGAAGCCCAATATTTGATAACTTGGCTTGATAACCCTTTAACAAATCTAGACCAATATTCTATCTCGAATACCTTTCCAATAATTGCTCTCAAAGTTTTAAAAGTAATTGACTTTAATAGGATATAAAATACTACAACCTTCGCATCCCAACTTTCCGTCAATCATATTCTAAAAGAAGCCCAATATTTGATAACTTGGTTTGATAACCCTTTAACAAATCTAGCTTGTTGCTCATTATCTACACATGGAGCTTCAAGAGGGCACCCTTTCATTCAAAAACACTTGGTTGACATAGAAAATGAGGGAAATGGCAGAGGTCCAAACCCTACATTCATTTTAGTTGAGGCAAGTATTGCTTCTTTAAATGCATACAATTGTTGTCATGTTGCATGCCCACTTACATTTAAAGACCAAAAGTGAAAAAAAAAACTCACCTATTGAGGACAGTGTCTAGAATTGCCAAAGTTGCAATCAACATGTTTTTTAATGTGAATACAAGTACATTTTCCAGTTTAGCATTGAAGACCAAACAAGAAAAAAAAATGTTACTACATTCCAAGAAGTCGCAAAACAACTTATAGGAGTATCTTCTGAGAAGTTATATGAATATGAATATGAGGGAAATACCAAAAAAATCACAGTCATATTTGGAAAGTTGTTCTTTCATAGTTACTTGTTCAAACTAGTAGTTCATGATGAATCATTTTCCAATCAAAAACAAACCAAATGCATCATGATTTCCTGTGATAAAATTGATCACATGTCAAATCCAAAAGAGGACATCCCAATCCCTAAATCGTTGACTAAATAGTGAATGCAAAGCGTTATGGTTGTTTCTTTCAAACACCAACTTGTAATTTCCCTACTTTTGTGCATAGACATATTATATAAAGTGTTTATGTTTCGAAGTTTTATTTTCTTCATTATAACATTTATATGGAAGGAAATCCAACCTAAGCATTCACTTATAACATATTTAAAAAATCAAATCTATTGTTTTTGTAACTATTTTGAAAATATGCTTAAAAAAACATTCTATCAGACATACAAAATGTGTTATCAAGAAATTTGAGTTTTAACTACAAATTTTTCATTTTTTATCTTATAGGAAATTCCATATGGTGCAAAAATGCCCCTATGTTCCAAACTATACCAACAAAAACCACATGTGAAAGACTCTCAAGATCATTAAAATGGCGTGTTCTCTTTCAACAAAGAATGACATCAAATGATTTGCACATAAATTCTTTACAAATTCAACTTCCCAACAAGACTCTATACAATCGCCAACTCCATACAATTCATGCTACATAAATAAACCAAAAAATAAGATATAGATGGAACAATGAAACTATTGATATAGAAACTACTAGCCCAGTCACCACTCCTCTATTTACATTTAGGATCCAACAAAATGAACAATGTTCGATAAAATATGCTAGAAAAATAAATAAAAATGGAGAGACTTACAGAGACTTCTCTTGTAAACCAAAACCAACCTTGTGTGGACTTGCCAACACATATTCTATAACATCAACCCCATACAAATGCTTCCCAATATTTCTGGCAATGTATTGATGCCATGTATAACATACATACATTTACTGCATGTATGGAATCATATCTTGGCATTCCTACTCGCCTAACTCCAAATGGACACATTTTTACTCTATGTCATGGAAAAAATAATGGTCACCGTTTCTCCAAATGGAATAATATGGACCCCGGTGACCAACCCTCAGTCCTACCAATACTTACACAAGTTGAGAAAATTCTAATTTCTCAAGTTATCCCCATCTTGCAAGTTAAGCATGCTCAAGGTGGACAATACAAATATAGTGGCCACACTATTAGTTTCCAAAAGCAAATTGTTCAAATAGCAACTTGTCTTCCACTTCACCTTTTAGGTATTGATATCTTGATTGTCAAGAGACATGGGGGAAATGGGAAATGTTATGATTGTTATGTGACAAAATCTCATGTCATCAATGCGTTGCTCTACAAGATGCAAAATGACAAATATTAAAATTGTGTCTAAATTGACCAAAACTTTCTTGCATAACTTCCCACCATGTGCACCAATGTCTGCTCTCACCTCCATTCTGTCTCTATAGAAACTTTCAATTCTCCCAATGAGGAGTTGAATATCAAAAATATAGAATACCATGTTGTTTTCCAAGATGAGAAACCAATGTCTTCCTTTACATTTATATTGCCTAACACATAATGTGATATGGAAAAAATAAGAGCATTTGTTGACCGTACAGATGATGTTCCACCAAAAATAAATGAATGGACGAAAATTATCCTATCACTAATCAATGAGTATAACACAGAGGGTCTATTTTAGATGTCATTTCCAACTCTTTTCCCCACTGGGGATTCCCTACCTCTCCAACCATGCATTAGAAACATACTTATTTATATCTATGTAGTACACTCAATGAGATACTGTGACAATAGGTTTGGTATTCATCCATGTTTCAGATACTACCTCTACTATTTGATTATGTGCCATCGAACTCAAGCGACAACTACCTTCCTTTTCAAACAAATCCAAGATCATAACACAACCACCATAATTCAAGAGTTACGTGCACAGCTCAAAGAATTTCCTGCAGACAAACTCCCAGAACAAGTCATGCACTTCAGAGCACACCTATGTGGGACTAGGGCATTCTCAACCATGCAAAGGATTGAGCTAATGGAAATGATAACACAACTTCAATGCCCAACATTGTTTTTCATTCCCAGTACATTGAACACAAAATGGTCAGACTTGTACGTAGTTACACAAAAGGGTAGACCTCTTAACCCAATGTTTCTCCATCGTTGGCATACAAACAATGTCATTGACCTCCTCCACACTATAGCCGCCTATATGCACAAACAATTTTCAATGTTCCATGAGGAGATACTACAAACAAAAATGCACGCAGTTGACTATTGGTATAGGTACATAATCTATAATACTTGAAAGTACCTCAACCCAACCTATACATTTATATCCTTTGTACTAATCATTTCATATTCCTTTTGTAGGTATGAATGGAAACATCATGTCTCTGCACATATACATGGCTTTCTATGGATTTTTGGTGCTCCAAGAATGGAAACATTAAATTGGGAAGACACAAATCAAATCTATGATGTGAAGAGTTTATTTGACAACTATGTTATAGCCTGGAATCCTAGAGAAAACCATGACACACACATGGCTATGCATCAATACATGGAAGATGATCCTTTCTTGCTATATATAGAGGAGATATATGCATCCAACCCACTTGAGGACTATGAACAACTCTTAAATTAAGTTCAAAGACATACAAAGTGCACTGAGAAAAAATGTCTCCGTAGAAAAGGGGCTACTCTTGAATGCATGTATAAATTCCCTTGGAAGGTACAAATGGAGTCATCACTCTACATTGATGAAATGGGTCAAAATGCATATCGCCCGACACATAATTATGAGCGCCTAAACATCCATAATCCTAACATACTCCAAACATGGAGATAAAATGTATATTTCCAACCAGTCCTCTCTCGTTATGTAGTTCTAAAATGCATTTTCAAATATGCTTCCAAAGAAGAGGGGAAATCAGAGAACTACCACCATATGTTGGCCAGAATTGCATCTACATCACATCTGGAGGACCCTGCCTCAAATTGTTTTCGATGTTTGCACTTAGTTCAAAAATTGTAGATTGGGACATAATTTCCCAAGAAACTTGCCATATGATTTAAAAGTTACGTCTTGTCACATGTTGCCGCACCTTCACCAAACTCAATGTTGGTTGTCAAATATTTCATTGAGTCTCCTATGATTTTCCCACTTTTTTATTTGGATCCAATTTCATTGATGCATATATAATATGTCATGTTTTTCTTGACCCTATATGTTTTCTTGACCTCGCAAAATAGTGGATAACCAAGCACGAAAAAATGATAAGTGGAAAAAAAGACACATCCCCGCATTTGTCCATGTATGTCCACTTTTTACTACAATACCAAACGAAGATTTCAATACCTTTGTTGAGTTCTGTTGGAGTGAGCTACTTTTATACAAACCCTTCCATTCCTTCTCTGAAGATATTGGCCTTTTAAAAGAAGACATTGTGGATAATTAGGATATCATAAGAAATGACTACCATGTATGGCATGTTTATCGCATCTTATTTCCCACTCCTAATGAGAAAACATCTGAAGATGTTGATAGACATATTAACATACAACCAAACATGGATATGAATGAATGACAATCTTTATCAATATTAGCCCCTATAGGAAATATCAACTTTACTTCTCTTGATATGTTGGGAATTCAAGAGATTGACACTTCCCACCCATGTGATTAGTGTGAAGTATCACAAGATACATTAGAAACTGCACCAAACTTCATCAACTATAATCGAAGGAATGCAAAAATACATTTTTTACACATCAACAACGTGCATTGGACATAATCCTCCAACATTTACAACCAAGAGAACCAAAAGAGCCATTGAAGATGATCATCCAAGGCACTGTAGGAACAAAAAAATACTACGTTATACAGTACTTCAAAGAAACACTATCTTCTCAGGAAACATCTGGCCATAGCCCAATACTACTTCTTGCCCCTACTGGAGTTGCAACATTTAACATACATGCAACCACTATACATGTAGGACTTAGGATTACTATCAAGGACATGAGGCCTTTACATGGTCAGTCTCTTACAGTCTTCCAAGAATACATGAAACATATTCACTACATTCTAATTGATGAGATGAGCTTCATAGGATCTAGAATTTTTGTACAGATTAAAAGTCATTTGCGTGAGTCATTTCCAGAAAGAAACCACTACTCATTTGGTTATTGCTCATTAATTATTTTGGGCGAATTGGGTCAACTGTCACCAATGATGGATAGACATCTTTATGTAGGAGCAACTCCAGTGAGGAGTTTATGGACAACCTTTACCACTGTAATAAAGTTGGAAAAAATATTTCGACAACAAGGCATCTCTAGCACCCTATCCCGCTTTCACCAGTTGTTAACCAACATTCACAATTCTACACCAACAATTGATGATTGGAACCTCCTTCAGTGTAGGATTGATAGATTCTTATCCATTGAAGAATGTCAAAGGTTTGACAATTCAATCCACCTATTTTCAACAAACATTCTTGTGGACAACCATAACAAGTTTATGCTTCAATCCTTGAATATGTCAATCGCACAAAGTGTCGTAGAATTACTTGGTGCTTCAGATGCACACCAACATGATGATGACCAATTGGAAAAACATGTATTGTTATGTATAGGACAACGATTTATGCTATCCTACAATTTATGGGTCTAGAAAGTATTAGTCAATGGTTCTCTTGGAGTAGTCATGCAAATTGTATATGCACTAGGAAGTAAACCTCCAAATTTGCCAACATATGTTGTCGTGGAATTTGATAAATAAATTGGCTCTCCATGGGACCAAAACCAACCAAAGCATGTACCAATTCCACCCATATAAAAGAGTAACAAGAAACAAATCCCTCTTAAGATGGCATGGGCATTGAATATACATAAATATTAAGGAATGACCCTAACAAGGTCTACCATTGGCATTGGAAACACTGGATGTCAAGGCTTGACCTTCACAACAATGTTATGCACTACTACTATAGAAGGAATGCAAATAGCACTAGCATTATCCTTCAAACACTATGAAAAAATGAAGGATATTTCTTATGTCTCACTACAAAAAAAAGAAGAGGCACACTTATGTTCTTTGTCTCTTACCTTCTAGATTCTTCTATGTTATAATCATACTTCTATGCATGCACTATTCGACTTAGTACATACTTCTAAACATGAATTGTTTGACTTGGTCCATATTTCTATATGTGAAATGAATTTGTGTTAAATAATTGCTACCAAATACCTATCAATCATACTTTCACCTAAATACTTTGCAAAAATTCATTTTTCTACTCATGATTAATATACCATTACAATGCTACTTATAAAATAATATTATAAATAAATAAATAAATATTGTGCTTCTAAGGTATGCTACTAAGTAGACTTTAATCTCCCATATTATATAGTTTTATCAATTTTATTAATTTATTCTGGCAAACACAAGTTGACATCCATGTGAATGTGGGATTCCCATCCATTCACAGTTTATAAACACACTTTTCGACTCCAAAGTCAGTGATACCGTAAATATTTTTTTATATATCATAATTTTTTTATAAATTTTCAAAATTTATATTTTCATAATGATATTTTATATTAAATACATAAATAAATATTTTGGTATTATAATAGAAGATATTTCAAAATTTATTGAGTATCATAAGTAGTATTAAACACCATAAGGGTTTGATATCTCTGTAGACTTTACCAGTTAAATTGAGGGGAGAGGGTCTCATATACCAATTTGGTGTCTTGCTTGGCCGTGACCTTAAAAATAGATTATTATTATTATTATTATTATTTGTAAGTAAGTAAGATTCTATAAAAAGCCTTCCAAAAACAAAAATTACAGCATCAACAGTTTAGCCCGGACTGTAATAACTGAATTTCCCCAAGGGGAAACCAATTCATCCATCCCAATAGGTCAAGAACCAAAGTCTTAAGCTACCAGTCATAATACGACATCTAACCACAAAAATTACATCGCTCCCTAGGGGAAACTGAGTTAACATTCCGGCCAACACTAACATAAGTTAAAACAGACAGAATATAACTATAGGCTACAAGTGGAAAAATAAAATTTAAACACCTAGCTGACCATGCAGAGAGACACATGTTCGGTTCAGGTTGTAGGCTTGTATTGAGGCCATGCGTCCATGGAGTTGGCATTGAGCGTTGGATCCACGACTGGTGTTGCTTCCTCCTCGATCGGTGTTGCTTCCTCCTTCGGAATCACATGTGTAGCTGGTGCCAGAATCGACTGTTCATTCTTTGTTGGAGTTGGTTCTCCATCTGTGGGGTGGCACGCTCCATGTCAGGTGGAGAACATTTGCAAGAACTGTGTTCCCTTCCCATCCAATATCTCCAACCAAAAATGCAGGTCATCCAAATCCTATCATTATTTGAAGGCCAGGCCTTGCAAAATTGCAAGGCCTTCTTGTAATTTGGAGTAGGATGCACAATCGTCGGATGAGTGGGGAAACTCTTGATGTTGTCCATGGCTGGTGCCAAAGCCTTAACTTTGAGTTTGGGCATAGTGTGGTTGGGCTGGGGGCGAATGGACTGGCGAATTCACAGTCGAATTGGGAGGAATGACTAGAGTTGGCTATGAGGTGGAAGCCAAGTCTAAGATTGGCCCTAGGTTGATGCCCAGGGAGTTTCCCAAGAGATCAAACCATTCTACCCTTCATGCATATGGTGAGGAGAGGGGTGGAATATTGTCGAGGCTATGGCAAGACTGTGGTGAAGAGGATGGCGAGGAGGGTGATGAGGGTGATGAATTGTGAGAGGGTGCAAGCGGGAGATGGAGTTCCAAGTGTGGTCGATTGGGTTGCCAAGACGAGCTGTGTTTGGAATTCCCCCTTTGTCTCGGCATGATTGAGGAGTGGTGAAGGCAATCAGGCACAGGAAGGAAGAAGAGGTAGCCGAGGTGCAACAGGGAGGAGTGCAGTCCACTGGAGGGCTTGACCAAGAATGAATGAAGCTGGGAGCACACCTGGTGAGGTTCATGGTGCAAATAGCATTGGTGGAGGAAGACACACACGAGCAGATTAAATTCTGGTCCATTGAACTGATCCATCGAGGGGACGGATAGCTAGAGCAAGGCGCACTAGGAGTAATGGCACCTTGGTTAGATTGAAGCTGATGTAAATGCATGGTAGTGGAGGGAGGGGATGGCACATGCCTGTCACATGGCGAGCGCCATGGTGGTCATCACTTGTCCATTCCATTAGACACATGGGCGGTAATAACACACCATCCAGGGAGCTATCAATGGCTAGAGCCCTTTCCTTTCATCTCTGTAGGAATACTGTTGAGGCTATGGCCAGACTACAGCGAAGAGGATGGCGAGGAGGGTGATGAGGGTGATGAATTGTGAGAGGGTGTAGGCGGGGGATGGAGTGACAAGCGAGTTCGATTGAGTTGCCAAGCCGAGATGTGTTTGGACTTCCCCCTTTGTCTCGGCATGATTGAGGCGTGGTGAAGGAAATTAGGCACATGAAGGAAGAAGAGGTAGCCAAGGAGAAACAGGGGGGAGCGCAGTTTGATAGAGGGTTCGACCGAGAACGAATGAAGCTGTGAGTGCATCTGGTGAGGTTCATGGTGAAAATAGCGTTGGTGAAGGAAGACACACACGAGCAGATTAAATTCTGGTCCATTGAACTGATCCATCGAGGTGACGGATAGCCAGAGCAGGGCGCACTAGGAGTAATGGCGCCCTTGTTATATCGAAGCTGATTTAATGCATGGTAGTGGAGGGAGGGGATGGAACGTGCATGTCACGTGGTTGGTGTCATGGTGGTCGTCGCCTGTTCGTTCTGTTAGACACTTGGGCGGCAATAACACCCCATCCGGGGAGCTGTCAATAGCTAGAGCCCTTTCCTTTCATCTCTAGAGGATGGGATGTGTCTGGTGGATGGAGGCTTGGCAAAGAAGGTCTGGTCCCTCCAGGTATGTTCCAATATTGGAAAGATCGTCAACAATCTAATTTTCCTTCTGTCTCATATGCAAGTAGATGAAGGCTTGATTGGGTCGGATAAGTGTTGCAATTTTCCTCAGCCCATGAGATAGTCGGCAACAAGGCGAGTTTTCCTCTGGATCACCACCATTCAGGATTTGAGATTGAGTATCACCTGCGAATCTCCTTCCATTATTAGTTGATTGAAGTTATGTTCTATAGACAATTTAAAACCTCTTGTGAGCCCCCACAGTTCTGCAGCATTGTTTGTGGTGTGGCCTAAGCTTCCCACAGTGATGAGTAGAATATTCCCCTGTTGGTTTCGAAAGACCACTCCAAAGCCTGCTGCACCCAGATTCCCCTTGGAAGCCCCATCGAAATTCAATTTGATAAAGCCATCTGGAGGAGAGGACCAATGAGAGGGGTTGTCCCCAAAGGGGTGATTCTGAGGAGTAGAGGGAAAAATCTATTTTTTGTTAAGCTTCCAGTTTTTCAAGATTCTTTGTTCTTGAATTGGACAAGTTAGGTCTGTTTTACTCTAGTGTTGCAAGTTGATTGTTTCCACTATGTTGGTGCAGCTTCAGATCCAACAATGTTAACAGTTGTGTTAGGTGTTCCTAAAGATCCTTCGATTCCTTTCCTTCCATATTTTCTAGAGGATAAAGCCAAGGAGTAATTTCCATATGTGGTTTAATATAGGCTATTGGAAATCCATGTCTCTCCACTCTTCGATGGTTGGGCTTATGCTATCTCGCTTACAATCTGAAGTGCACATGATAACCGTGCATTGGTCCCCAACATGGGTGTTGAAGGGGAAGATGTTTAGGAGATCATTCATTGTTTCTGAAGCTTCCAAGCAAAGTGGGCATATGGAAGGCCCTGTAAACCCCCTTTTGGTGAGATTGTCCCAAGTGGGAATGCTTCCATGTGCCACCAACCAAAGGAAGATACTGATTTTTGGCCAGTGCTTCAGTGACCATATTTTGTTCCAAACTTTCCTATGGCGGAAGAGATTGAAATCGGCCTTGATGGCATAGGCTTCTTGGATGTTGAAAGTTCCCCTTGAGGAGTGTCCCCATTGTAAGATGTCCTCTCCCGGAAGGATGGGAATTTTCATTGCGTTAGTTAGGTTGTACCATGATTGTAGGTCCATGTGCACTTCGATGTGAAGGTCCTCTCTCGTGGATTTCCAGCATCTCAAAGTGGCATCTGCAGGGTTGTCCTTCCAGTAATCTACCACTTTTGTCAGTCCCTCTTGGGTAGCTGGGGTGTAGAAGGTGTCGGCCTAGGCCTCCTGCACCAGAATAGGTAACTGTTGCCATGAGTCATTTCAGAAGAAGGTTGTTTGACCATTCTAGATTTCCCAGAAGGCATGATTGATCACTAGGTTTCAATTTTGCTTGGCAGTCATCCAGATTAGAGAGCCAGGGGTGTCTCCATTCCATCTGATGAGGTTTCTTTCCGTTGTGTTGGGAGTGTACTTTCTTCTCCATAGATTGGCCCAGAGATCTTGAGGTCTCTTTAGCCATCTCCACCAGATCTTAGTGCTCAGGACTTTGTTCATGGTTGATGGGTCTTTTATTCCTAGACCCCCTTGAGCCTTAGGTCTACAAATCTTTTTCGAGCTGATCAGTGCAAATTTTTTCCCTGCTTTGAGCCCTTGAGAAAGAAAGTTCCTTTGCAGGGTTCTAATAGCGCTTAGGATGAAGTTAGAGGCAGCGAGGGATGAGAAGGTATAGATTGGAAAGGATTGCAGCATGAACTTGAGAAGGATGAGGCAGTTGGGAAGATTGAGAGCATGGTAGGTCCAAGAGGAGAGTATTTTCGAAAAGGAAGTGAGGAGGCTTTCCTAGGAGTTGTTTCTGAGGGCTTTGTCAAGGAGGGGGATACCTAGTTATTTGGATGGAAGGGAGCTTCGAGTGAAACCCAATATTTCTATGATGTGTAGTTAAATCGACAACAAGGTGTTGAAGAAGAAGATCTGGGACTTGTCCATATTGATGTTCATTATGGATGCCTCGTAGAAGGTTTGAATGATGGAGAGGATTATGTTGGCCTTGCGGACTGTAGGGGAGCCCATCATCAGAGTATCATCGACAAACTAGCTGTGAGAGATCGGAGGATTGATGTCGTGCAAGGGTAGTCTTGCCAGTGTCTTGTTTTCTATAGCAGCCTAGATTGAGCGGCTGAGACCATCTTCCATGATAATGAAGAGTAATGGGCACAAAGGATCTCCTTGTCTTATTCCTCTGGTGGGTGAGAAAGGGTGAGAAGGGACTCCGTTGATGAGGATTGAAAAGAAAGCAGAGGAGGTGAGATTCAAGATCCAATCTACCTAGGAGGGGTCAAAACCAAAGGCTAAGAGCATCGAGCGCATATAGCCCCAACTTAACTTGTCAAAAGATTTAGAAAGGTCAAGCTTTAAGAGCATAGCTGGAGTGTGGGTCTTCTATAAAGAGTGGATCACTTCATGCAATAGGATGACACTGTCCAGAATTTGTCTCCCTTCCACGTACCCTGATTGTTCCTGTGAAATGATGAAGGGGAGGATAGGCTTGAGTCTCATTGCTATCACCTTGGTTAAGAGCTTGTAGATGAAATTGCAAAGAGCGATTGGTCGAAACTATTTGGGGTGACTTACTAGCTCTTCTTTGGGAATCAAGGTGAGGAAAGTAGCGTTAAGGGTGTCCTGGAGTGCCTAATCTACTTCCTCGAGCATGATGGGCCGTAGTAGAGCTGCATTCTATTCCTCCATGATCATAGAGGGTATGTGCTGCGTAACCTGGGCTATGGATTGTGATCTGTCCCCCTGGGGTTTCGTCAAGAGATTATGATAATAGGTGACCATCTCCGCTTCCAGATCCTCATGGGAGTGGAGGGTTTGCCCATTCTCTGTGAGCAGCTGAGTAATGTGATTGGCATGTCTTCTTTGAATGGTAGACTTGTGGAAGAACTTGGTGTTTCTGTCGCCCTCCTTTATCCATTGGATGCGAGACTTTTGTCTCAACAAGATCTCTTCTTGGACTTTTCTTTCCTCTAGCTTTTGGCTTATTTCTGCTTCATGTGTTTTGATATCCTTCGAGATGCCCTGATCGCAGATCTGGCTTTGTATGATGCCCATTTGGTTCGTTAGTTTCTTTTGGGCCTTAAAGATATTGCCGAAGGTGTGTTTGTTCCAAGTCTTGAGCTTCTACTTGAAGTTTTTGAGTTTCTGCTGGAATCTATACCTCTTGGATCCATGTGGAACGGACACCTCCCTCCACCAAGTGTGGGCGTTTTGTTGGAAGTTTGGGTGATTGAGCCATAACTGTTCCATCCTGAAGGGTTTTCGTCCTGGAGTGGCAGGAATGTCCAACTAGAATTGGATGGGCCAATGGTTCGACCCATGGACATCAAGGATGTCCGCCTCCAGTGTTGTGCCTTCCATCATGAGAGAATCATAGAGAGGGAAGCGATCTAGCCTGCAAGCTATCTGATGAGAGCTAGTTCTTCGATTCGTCCAGGTGAGGATGCCATTTGGAGTGTCTGTGTCAGTGAGGCCTAAATTGTCGATTAGGCTCTGAAAGTCCTCGGACTTCGCTTCGATATGGCGTGTTCCTCCTCTCTTCTCATCCAGATTGCGTATCATGTTGAATTCCCCTCCCAAAATCCATTTGTTCCCCGCAGTTAGGATGGATAGGCTCTCTAGACTCCTTAAGAAGGCATGTTTATCCCTTGATGTAGCTAGTCCATAGACGTTTGTTAGGTAGCCAGGTTTTCTAGAGCCGATAAGTCGATAAGCTGTAGAGATGGACCATTTGGTTGTGAAAAAATTGTCTAGGGTGACTGAGCTTGGGTTCCAAAGAAGTGCCAATCCCCCTGATGTACCCATAGCATCTGTGTAGATACCTTTCCCTTGCTTCTAGCAGTTAGGGAGAATCTTGTCCATTTCTGCAGTGGCACGTTTTGTTTCTTGGAGCATCATTATGTCTGGTTTTTCTGCTATGATAATCTCCCGTAGTAACTTCTTCTTACTATGACCGTTGAGTCCCCTTATATTCCAAGAGATGATCTTCATGATGAGGATGGGGAGGGGAGGGGAGGGGGGGAAAATTTTCAGATATGAGATGGATCTGACCTGAGTTGACCATAAAATGCCTTATCTCTTGGATGAGCTTGCTGGTTGATTTTCTTCCTCTTCTCTTTTCATCTTTTTGAGATTTGTGTTGTTCTTTCTACATGTTTCCTTGTATTCCAAAGCCCGTACTGGATGTGGCTGTGGATCCTGCTGTGGAGTTAAGGAAGATCTTGTGGAATTTTTTCAACTAGTTTGGAGGGATGGTATAGAGTTTTTGGTGCCGATAAGCTTGTTCCAGATGCTCCAGGTCAACTCTCGCCAGATATTGCTTGTCTAGATCCATTTTTGCATCCCCATCTTCTATCTTTGAGAGATCTATGGCTGTGGTGTTGGAGCTGGGTGGACGAGTGATTTGGGGTTGACCTGGGGTGTCCATTGCTTTCCCTTTCTCTAGATTATGATGAGTTTTTTCCGTAGGAGGGACCTGTGAGGCATCCATGCTCTCTAGAAGTTGTTGCAAAATCTCAAATTGGTTGTTGGAGGTCTACTCCTTATTGGTCGGGGCTGTTGGTTTTCTTCTAAGTCCTTATCTGCGCTTTCCTGGTACCTGGATGAAGCCATCTTTGTTTTTGCTTACTTCTGGGTTTCCATCTTTGTTTGTTGTATTGAGGGGGCAGTCCCTGAAGAGGTGCCCATGCTCATGACGTTTTTTGCATTTGAACGGGATGTGCTCATAGTCAATGGTTTGTAGCCAATCCTCATCATGATATTCCAAAGTTATGGAGGTATATAAACACAAATGCGCACATAGGAGGTATATCTTCATTGCTTCATGGCCTCTGAGGATTTAACATATACTCCAATGGTGTTGTCAATGCCAGCCAACACCTCTTCCGGCCAGAATTCCTGCGATATGGAGTAGAGCCTTATCAACATTGGGGCATGCGGGAAGTCCTCTGTTTTAGGGATGAATTTTTCCATCCAAAATCTCAAGAAGAGACCCGTTGAGTTGAAGAAATAAGGCCCTCCATCAAAAATGCGATTTTTGTCCTCTAAGTTATGCAAGATTATGGTGAAGAATATTTTGGAACCCAACTGGAGATCATAGTGGCCTTTGGGATTCCACCATTGGTGTACCCATTTTACCAGTTCGCGTTCAAAGGGCCAGAGCCCTAAAAATTTCCCCACTAGAGCGTAGTCTCTCATGTATTGCTTATGTTCCTCGATCCTGAGTGTGCTTATGATGTACTTCGGGGCTTGCGGTGCCTAGGCAATACATTTCCCAGGTATCCATGGACGTGTCGCGCTTGTTGGTGTTGTTGTTTTCCCTGAATCAATGTCCATTTCTTTGTCCTTGAATGTGCCCTTAAAGAGGAGTTGTGAGCGAAGATCTGGCAGAGGCTCAAATGTTGGGCGCATGGAACCTCCTCCATTGTCTCCATGCGCCGTCACTTCACTGTAGGAGGAGCATCACAACCCTACTTCGCTAGGAATCATTGAGCCCATGCGAGGCGGCCAAGTGCACCAGAGCTGAAACAACCCTAACCCTAAGGCACAGAATGACTCATTCTACTTGGGGGGTGATTATTATTATTATTATTATTATTATTATTCAACATGCAGTAACTTAATGATTGACTCATTGTATCATCGAACAAACACTATGCACCAAACACATATAATGCATCAAATAATGAATCAATGATTGACTCACTTTGCACCATAAAATAATAAGTAGACTTTAATGTCTCATTGAATGTGGCATTCCCATCCATTCAACATTCATAAACACAATTTTTAACTTCAAAGTCAATAATACCCCAATTTTTTTTTATATATCATAACTATTTTATAGATTTTTAAAATTTTATATTATATTAAATATATAAATAAATATTTTGTATTACACAAAAACCACTTTTCACAATTTATTAAACATCGTTAAATAACATTAAACACGGTGCAATGAACAAAACTGATCATTAAGTCATTATCTAATACATCTTGTTAATTGAATACATACTCTTATCTAATAAACATCCTATACATTCCCTACACTATCATCCAACTAACAGCATGCACAAGCGTATTTACAACGTAAGGTGTTCTATTTATCTGATCATATATCTTGACGTAATGTGATAGTTAGAGTTTGTTTCAATGCCAATAACTCTGTTTGGGCGGATTAAATATGACATAATATTTCTCTTCATTACTTTTTCTTGTTGTCGTACGTTCAGAGTTTCTTTAATTCGATTAACTTAACAATTCTTATCGGTTTTCACTTTAATTTCGGTTTTGGATTCCAATGTTGATTTGCCACTTTTACTGCGCCTGCGTTGGTGAGTAGGTGGAAACATCCATGCTTTTGTGGTAGCCAACCGTTCTTTTGCGTAGCTGGAAACATCGATGCTTTTGTGGTAGGTGTTGACTACAGAATGCCATGGCTTTATTTTACCATATTTAAATTTTTGGTTCTAATAATAGAATTTACTTTATCGTGATTATAATAATTAACGTTTGACCTACCTTCCCATTGGTTTATCTCACATGGTTCACGTCTTGGGAAAAGATCCTTCGAATTCATATTTATTATTATAAAATATTTTATTTTAAAGTAAATGGACAAACATTGAATTTCCTTCCATTTATGCTTCACTTTGGTTGTATTGAAGCTAATCATGGAGTTTATGAACGGTTGAAGAAGTTTTGTATTTCCGTTTATATTAAACTTGAGCATTTTCAATTTATTCTTCTATTATTTTTTAAGTTTGATTCATAACATATTTTTAAAATGGCACACTAAATTTTATATATAATCAATGAAGTCTAGAGAGATGATTTTAAATAAGTTCATTCATGAAACTATTTTACATACGAATTTCCATTAATCCATAATAAATTTATCTACAACCCAACATTAATGAAGATGATATGAACTACAATCAAAATGCCTAATTTGTCCATGTGACCATGCATAAGTGGACTCCATTGCATGGCTTGAAGGCCCAACCCCTCCCCCTTTGGTGTTAAGTTGCACATTTTTTTAAAGATCCTTCATGATGGGATAAAGTAATGAATGTGCTATGCTGAAGTAAATTGTAGGGTGGGCTAGAAATTGAGGTTTGGGTCTAATAAATATTATCTAAAATTGTAGGATATTAGATAAGGGGATTAGGTCTCCACCTAGGAGGGAAAGAACATGTCAGTGGTTAGGTTATGCCTAACATTCACCAATGTCAAAGTAGTTGACATGGTGACCTAAAACAAATTCAACCCACAAATTTATAAGAAAATATAGTGGAACCTCTCTATCATTACAATAATATTTAAAAAAATCCATAAACCACCTATCCATCCAGTGGTCTATAACTGGTTAATATGTGCATGAGTCCATGCAAATATGCTTCTTTACCACAGGAGGGTGTAAACCATATTTGGGGTCAATAAACATGGTCACGATATCTTGTTATAAAATTTGTAAATCTCTCATCTGGTTTATATCTAACCTTGTCCTATAATATTCAAACATCCAAGCCTTATATTTGGAAATATCAAATATTTTCCCTTAAGTGTTGTTGTTAATGGAAGATACAATGGTCTTAAGTGATGTGGCGAGTGAAAAGCATGACGACACTTTGGTGTTTCTAAAAGAGATAATTAGATTTCTCGACGACTCAAGGCCATTTTCAATTTACATGTTTGCATCTATACCTAGTAGTTGGGGGTTAGGGTTGGGTCTTTCTTCATCAAGTGATGGTGGGTTTATTCATGTACAGGCTCCATGAAAATAGAATTTATATGTTATTAGTTGGGGGTTAGGGTTGGTTCTTTCTTCATCAAGTGATGGTGGGTTTATTCATGTACAGGCTCCATGAAAATAGATTTTTTTTTTTTTTAATTTTAAGAATTTAAGAAATATAAACAAAATCAAATTCTAGGTAAACTTACCTCTAATGAATGTAGGAAACACTAAATGGTGGCAATGGAAACATCCCTCATCCTTCCGGTGGTCAAATGCACAAATTCTCTCTTCAAATCGTTCCTACTTCCCCAAGAAATGTGTTGTGCAATTTAGAAGAAATATACAAGCCACATAAGTTTTTTTTATTAAGACATAGAAGAACATGCATATGTTTTTAACATGTGAATGTTTCTAAAAATGCACATGTGTTTTTTGAAGTCAAGACATAGCCATCTAGTTGACAGCCTACATGGCTATTTAAGGGAACCTAAAGCTATATGAAAAGGAACATGTGCACATTTTCAAGAATGAATGCACATTCTTGTCTCGGAACATTTTTGGGCACCCCATTTCCACTCTTTTGACCATCAAATTTATATGTGGGCCATTCACTTAGTTATTATATTATTGATATTTTAATATAAATTATATTGAAGCAAAGTGAAATTTATATATTTTAGATTAAGAATCAATATTATAGGAAGATTTAGTTGGTACAATGACGTTGTTTGAGAAAATGATGTAAGAATGGAGAAAGTGATTAAGAGTAGAGTTAATAAAGTGACCAATCCTTCATGAAAAGAGAAAGGTTCTGGGTCATTATCTCACTATTTTTTTAAAAAAAATCTTCACTAGTCATTCTATATATACCCATTTTATCTTAAAAATAATTTAATTATATATATATATATATATATATATATATATATATATATATATATATATATATATATATATATATA
>JASDQU010100366.1:282231-300422 GCA_032191745.1 Picea mariana
GAGTCGGTTGTGCTAGTTAGTTACCACTGCCAACAATAGATCATTTTGGTTGGATTCCAAAACCATAAGGAGTGGCTTATTCATACAACGACAAGATTAAGTTTTAACATGTCTCTCGAGGGGTTGATGGCACTCGATGGACTGGAAAATGATGGTACATTCACAATCTCCTCAAAATTTGATTCAATATGCAATATGGAGAAACCAAATGTGGTCTTCCTATTGCCAAGATATCGAGAGAGGATGTTATGACGATGAGAGCGATAATGATAACCAGAGAAGCAAGCCTCCTTGTCTTATGCTTTCCTTGCATTGAGAAGAAATCTTGTCTATGCATGGGCTTTCAAAATATCAATACATACCTACAAGGCCTTCTTCTAAATACTAAGTACGTTATCATGGAGGTGATATATGTCACAAGAGATGTGCCTCTTATTTTCCTACAAATTAGGTGATGGGAAATATATGTCTCTGCTCAATCTGATATTTAGTCCAAGTGAAGCCCTTCAATGCATATAAAAAATAGTTTGATCCAGAATACAATGACATAGGAACCATTAGATGCTGAGAGTTTTGGTTGCAATCACATACAAAGTAGTTTCCATTTTTGGTGTTGTGTGCACATTTCTATGTGATATGTGTGCTTGCAGGGTTATATCTTCGAAACTGCAACTTACAAATATAGAGGGGTGGCTCTATTCGAACCTGCGTGAGAGTGGAGAGTATACGATCAAACACTGACATCCTCCATCTTCTTGCAACGATCTATGGAAAAAGAACATGGGACTGGACCTGCAATAACTAAGGAGGAAACAGAGCAGTCCACGACACACCAGCATGAGAGGAAACAAAAGATTCCACAACACACCAGCAGGAGAATTTGAATGTGATATGAAAGGGAAAAATGTAGAGAATTTGAAAGGAAATGGGTGGCAGTGCACTAAATGGAGTCAATTACTCCCTTCATCCAACAGAGATGGACGGTGCCATAGTGGATGAGAGGAAATAGAAACACGAGGACTAACAGAGTTTGGAGACGAGACCACCCGAAGAAATGGAGGAACGTCAAATGGTAATAGACCGGTGGCCGGAGATGGGACACTTGACATTGGTCGAAAAGCCAAAAGGTCAAACGTTTAGCTTACTCCCATATTTAGTACAAGTAGTGGGCACACTATTAACATGTGGCATTTAAAAATCAATGACATATGACATTTAAAACAATAAAACAATGGCATATCACCTCACACATGTTTGGAATTTATTGAGGTGAAAAGGTAACGACCGTATAGTTAAACTTTTCAATGGCATATGACATTTAAAAGCATGGCATATAATCTCACACATGTTTGGAATTTATTGAGGTGAAAAGTTAACTACATTATAGTTAAACGTTTTCAATACATCATTTGGAATTTATTGACTGGAAAAGGTAACCACCATCTAGTTAAAAATTTTAAATACATTCATTGAAATGTGTGCTATCTCATTAGAAAGCATATGTCTGATTCCCGTAATTTTTCCGATTTGATTCTTTGCAGAAATTATTGCTTCCCGTAATTCCTCTTATTCGATATTTTCCATAAATTCTTTCCCTGAGAAACTTGTTTTGACATTCTCAAGCGTTTGTCTGAAACAAATACTAGCCAGCATGTAAGAATGGAAATAACAGTGTATATAGGTGGTTCCAATTGTGAAACTTGTTGGTCTAGTTGAAAACCTAGGTTAATGGAATTCCTTGATTAAACAAGAGACAAGTATTATCACATACACACATGTTGATTAAGGCACACCTCCTGTGAAACTTGTCCCCTGATCTTGGACGAGTGTTAGATTGCTCGTTGGTAATTTGTGTCGTGGTTAACTAATAAGAGGTTTAAGAATGTGTTTGTTACCCAGAATGTTCTGTGATCCTTGGACTTTCCTTGACTCTTTAGAGTTGGGGTTGCCACATAATCACAAAATAATAAAAAATAAACAAGTAATTCAAATCTGGTCTAAGAACCATCTCTACTATAAAATCTAGATGTGACAATAATGGTAATCTGGATATCTCTACAATGATGATCTGCATGCATGCAAATACAAGAAAAGGTGGGTACACATGAATAATAAAATGAATATATTTCATAGAGAATCCTCTAAGTCCAATTCAAGCTTTTCCCTTTCAGTGTCACTACCCTTTTCGTCTTGCTTATACTTATTTTAATGAAGTTTGGGGGAAATAGATCCCTTTAGGAGCTTAAATTTGCCACATTATCATCACTCCATCCCATTGTTTTGGTGTGATATAAGGCCAAGATCAACCAATTTTATTTAAGTATATTTTTTTAATGCCACTACACTCCATTTACAATATGCTTTGGTTATGGAGTTCCCATATTCCCACTACTACATATTGAAAAAACTTTGACGAACTATTTCTGACGGCATGGAAAAAATTGGTTGTACCGTTGAAAAAACAAGATAAATATTTTAATTTTTCAATTTTTTTTCAATCCCGCATGCATTCGTCAGACTTGAGATGGAAACCTTTCTATTCGTCTCAATAGCGATGCTAACTCCATCTTCGTCTCAATATCGACGATACCTCTAATTCATCTCAATATAGATGACACCTCTATATTCGTCTCACCACTGGCGATAGTAGGGATAGCCATTACTCTCTTCAAATAGTCACCCACTATTTGACTAAGTCAATGTTGACTTGGTCAACTATCGTCGAAATTCTGATGGAAAAAAATAACAAATATGTTGCATTTGAGAGATGTTGTGACAATTTTGCTATAACGACGATCGTTTAGAAAGGGTATAAGGTGTTCTTGTCAAGAAAAATACAGATCAATTATTTTCATATGCCAATTGCATTAGGAAAATATAATAGATATTATATTACACCACTCAATTTTATAATATAATCATTACTGTCTTTTTGTGGGGAAGAATGTCAGAAAATATTAGAGGTGGGAAAAAAAGTAAAGAGGGTGAAAAGCGTGACGATAAATGTTATTGCCCTTACAAAAGGTGTTGTACTGCATGTCCTGTAGAATTTTAATATGAACAAATAAAAGGCATTGTAAGAGATATGGGCACATTAACGAGGGATCAAATGAATATCGTCCCGTGGTAATTAACTATATATTCATTATCTGTCTTTATATTCATTGTATTTATAAATTTTATATTGTTTTAATATATGTTATACACACTAATTTTGCATGTTTGTTTGCAATTATAAAGTTAGAATTGCCCCCTAACTTTATGCAGAATGCACCAAGTAGTAGTAGAAATGATGTTGTACATGCTGAGGAACATGAAGCAAATAATGAATATCAAGTGAATGATCCCATGGAAGAAGATGAAAATAATAACATATTTCAAGATGACAGAATAAATCAAATGATCCAAGACTTGTTCGCTCAGTCGGATGAGGATGGGGATAGTGATGGTTTTCATGATGAACCTCTAATAGAAAAGGAAAATAAACAACTTTATAAATGCTCAAGAGAAAATATTCTCTCTACTACATTGTTGTTGGTGAACTTAAAGGTTATGAATCATTTGTCGAACACTTGTATGACATAGATCCTAAGGTATGTAATATGTTTCATCAGATATACATAAAGGTTGATTTTTTACTCTTTTTTTTAGTCTTAATTAAAGTGTAAAATAAGAATGCAATATTGATGATTAATATTCTTTATATTAACTAGTTACTTTTTATGTTGTAGATTGTTAGGTGAATTTATGTTACCATCGTCAAATTTTTTACCTTGTACATATCAAGATTTGCATGCCATTATGAAAGACATTGGAATGGATTATCAAACTATAGATGCATGTCCTAATGATCATATTATATATTATGGACAACATGCATAAAAAACAGAATGTCTACAATGTCATATCAATAGATATCGAACTGATCAAGTAAGAAAGAGGGTGCCTCGAAAGGTTCTTCGTCATATTCCCACAATTCCACATTTGCAACGATTGTTCAGGTGTGAAAGCATAACACGGTTTATGGATTACCATGCATGGAACAGAAGTGGAGATGATGTTCTTCGAATTCCTGCAGATGGTTATGCATTTGGGGAAATTGAGGCAAAATGGGTAGAATTTAAAGATGAACCTCATAATTTTAAGGTTTCATTGGCAACTGACGATGTTAATCCATTCAAAGAGATTATGTCTATTTACTCAGTGTGGCCTATTTTTGTTATCAACAACAACATTCCTCCTTGATTGTCAATAAATAGGGAGCACATAATGTTGACAATGATTGTTCCAGGTATTTGTTTACATTAATTTTTCGAATGTAACATTTTCATTTGTTTCATTTTTTGCATAATATATTTTATTTATTTATTTACTTATGTGATATACATATCATGGTATTAATCATGTATAATTTCAAACAATTAGATAAGTACTAAGTTAAAGATATGAATGTATATATTGAGCCTCTTATCGACGAGCTACTAAAGTTATGGGATGACATCACTATGTATGACATCTTTAAACCAATCGGGGAGAAGAAATTTCAATTCCGTGGAATACTTGTATGGACAATTCATGATGCCCTAGGACTAAAACATTTTTTGGGTATGTAACATTGTGTTTCACTTTAATACTATATAATTATTTAAAGATAACATGCATGTTTTTTAAATAATCCCATCATATAATTGACATAATCCATCTGTTGCAGGTCTTCAAATGAAGGGTAAGTTTTCATGTCCATTTTGTGGTCCTAAGATGAAGTTTCGTCATTCAAATTTTTTAGGAAAGATGGTGTTTGATGAATATAGACACTTCCTCCCTAATAACCTTAGGTATCGTACTACTGAAAAACATATTTTCAATTGGAAAGAAGAGACTGGATTAAAACCATGAAGAATGATACCTCACCGATGGAGGTTGGAATACAACAAAAATCATTGAGGTACACAATTTCTTTATGTATCGTATATGTAATATTTTGAATTTTTATTTTAATCATTGAATATTTTACCATATTTGATCATTATTGTTGTGATTTCTTTTATGCTTCATCAAGGCCTCATCATGAAGGTATTAATAATGAGATTCCACGACGAATGAAATGTTATCCCACTCAATTCATGAGGTTTCCCTATTATGAGGAGCTAAAAATATTGGGAAGAATGTGACAAAAACATTATGGTGAATCATAGATGGTAGGAGGGATAAATAAAAAATTGTCAAATTTTGTATTGACATTCAAGAAGCCAATCATGCAATGCAAAGTGTGATATGATCAAATAGTGATAGAGACCGAAATAACCTTCCATGGTTATTAACAGAGTAGAAAAACATTGATGTAAATAGGCCATTCAAAGAATTAAATTTCCCATAGGCTTTTCTTCAAACAAAAATAATATCTTAACAAAGAAAGGTGAACTTGGTGGGGTAAAAATAGATGATTAGCATACCTTTATTAAGGTAATAATTTTTGTATACATATTTATTTATTGGTCATATACATCTTTTAAGATTTTTTTTTTGTATACTTTGGAAACAAATAACAATTCATTTTTTATTGTTACAATATATTCTACCTGTTTCTCTCCCAAACGAATTTGACAACAATGTCAAACAAGTTATATGTGATCTTGGAAAAAACATGAGATAAGTAGTCGTGATTTATATGAATTTTTTTTTTCAATTTGTTGTTGTACTTAATGACATATGTTTTACTTGTGATGTAATATATATTATGTTTTGTTGAAACATGCTATTTTTTTGCGTCATGATCTATAGATGGTTGTCATTAAAAGAAATCCATCAAGATGATATAATGTATTGGAAGAGAGAAATTCCGCAGCTAATGCATGAAATCCAAAAGTATCTAACTCCAACATTTTTCAATGCACACGAACACTACATCATACACCAAGTTGAGGAGATCGAAATGTGTGGACCTGTACACACAAGGTCAATGTGTATGATGGAAAGGCACTTGAAATCATTGAAGGCTTTTAATAGACAAAGAGCATGTCCTAAGGGTCTATGGTGGAGGGATTTATGGTATATCAATCCATGGTGTATATTAGTCAGTATCTTCCTAAATTAGTAGCACCAACTATGCATGCAGTGGATCACATTTGAGATGTGAACTCCATCAAAAAATTTGAAGGGGAGCACCTGTTGGGGAAAGGTAGAATGAAGAAAGTGAGAGGTAATTAAATTGTGTAGATTTATAATACATATAACTTTTAATTTTTTCTTTAATATATGATCATACTCATATATTATTTATTCTTTCATCAATTATTAATATTTACCATGGTTTTAACTAATATTTAATATTGGTGAATTATGATTTTTGATTCAGTTGCTCAAGATTGAGATTCTCTACATTTATACATTGCAAACAATATTGACTGGATGAAGGTATGGATTGAAATATGTAAACAACTTCATGGCGGTAGGTTATCATGGAAACAATTCTGTGAATTGGTTAGATAATCTCATCATAATGGATATTCCAATGTTACGCAGAGGGACAATGATTTAACATATGGTTTGAAAGATGGAAAGGCAAGCAAATTCGCCCATTTTATTTAGTTAATTTATATTATATTAATGTGACTAGAGGTGTATTTTTTTTTAGATATTTTCCAAGTTATATAAATATGTTTAATAATTGACAATGCATCTTTTACATGTCTAGCATATTGCAGTTGAAACACCACAAAGATATGTGGTGCAATGGTTATAAATTTCGCTTTAAATAGTTGGATAAAACAAAGAAAATTTATGATAGTAGGATAACTCTAGTATTCCAGGTCACTAATGTTTCCTAAAGGAGTGACAAACATCCCCGAGAATCTGAAAATATATATTATGGGTATTTGGATGATATACTTGAGTGTGACTTTAATTCCTTCAAATTAGTTATGTTTGACATCAAATTGTATAAGTTACAAATGCATGAACATGATGGGGAAAGAAATGTTAAATTCAACATGCCAACGGATTTTCGATTATTAAAACAACGATTTTTGAAAGAGGACATGATCGCTATGTTTTTCCAAGCCATTGTGAACGAGTCTTTTACTCAAAGGTTCCAGGAGAGAGGGATTGGTCATTTGTTGTTAGATATGATCCAAGAGGAAGGCTAGTAAAGTATAATGTAGAGGAAGAATATTATATTGAAGAAGAAGATGATGTGCCAAAGACAAAGTAGGAAGATTGTTCGACAGACGAAGAAGACAAAGAAGATGAACCATGAATAGGAGACAATGCAATTCTTGATGATGATGTCGATGGAGATATGCTCACAAAATGACATTGATGATGATGATGATATTGTCAATCCTTTCAACACCATTTCTGAACCACATGATGATACAGACATCAAGTTGGATGAAGATAAAAAAGAAACAAAAGAAGGATGATACAAATGTTGATTTGGATGAGGTACATAACTCTATATTTTAATTTGTATGAAATGTTCTCTTTAAATAATTTATTTATGTGGGTTAATTACATGTTTTTATGTTTTATGTCATTTTTTTATACCCTATGTTACATATTGTTTATTATGTAAAACTTGAAAATAGTGGCCCTAGCATACATGCTAAACTAAAATTATCATTTATAAGCTCAAAATTTCATTTACCTTAATTAATTTTTGTTTTGGTAGTTTCTATGCATGATTACTATGTTGCTTTTGATTATTTTCTATTTTATAGATTGGGTATTGGGGAATTGAGAGTGATGTGAGGGGGAGGGGAGGGGACATATAATCTTCCACCTTCACATGGTTGGAATTGTTCAATAAAGAATAAATTATTCTCGAAAACAAGAGAAGTTCATTCATCTTTATACCATCATCGTAAATGTCATCATTGTTGTCATAGTATTGTAGCAATGAAGTTTCGATGAACATGTTCGTTATTGCTATAGCATCTTCGTCGAAATTATTTGAAAACATGGGACTTTGGCCCATGAGTTTAGTGGAAAGAACAAGGGACTAGATGAGATTTTTTATTTAAATAATGATTAATTCGTAATATTATTCTTTATGGAGTGAAAATTTACTTAGATGAGAGAAAAAAACAAAGACAAGATATAATTGATGAAGCTTGTGCAATTTATCAAGTACTTATTTATCGACGTTATTTCATGCCCTTGGAGTAATATATGTGGGGATGTGTGTCTCGAATGACTTTTAAATGAAACAACTAAAAGACATTGTACTAGGACTATATATGAGCAATAGTGACCCGTGAATGGGGCCAAAATTGATTTTTTTTCAAATTGTTTCTATATGCACTAAAATTTGAAATGGATAGACGGTTCACATGTTTTCACGATATGGGATGGTTTCCAAACTCAAATATGAATCACATGGCCACTCTATATAGCTGATCTCATCCTCATTTTGTTTGAGCTTTCTCGAATTAATGTCATGCATGGAACTCCCAATATACCCATCGTCATGGTCGTGCCATTTATATTCATCTTCTATGTTGTTCAAAAATGACATCATGCTAATTATTCCCATAATTTTGGTGTTAAGAAGAAGGCGCTAGATGATAATTTTTATTTAAATAATGATTTCGTACTAATATTCTTTGTGGAAAAAAAGTACTTAGATGAGAGCAAAAAACAAAGACAAGAAATAACTGATGAAGATTGTGAAATATTTTATCAAGTACTACTTCTTTATCAATGTTATTGCATTCCCTTGTAGTACTATATGCAGGAAAGTGTATCTCAAATGAAATTTAAACGAAAAAACTAAAAGACATTGTACTAGGACTAGACATGGGCAACAGTTACCTGTGAATGGAGCCAACGTTGAATTTTTTTCAAACTGTTTCTGTATGCATTGAAATTTGACATCGATAGATTTTTCTCATTCCTTGACGATATGGGATGGTTTCTAGACTAAAATATGACTCACACACCCACTCTATATATCCGATATCATCCTCATTTCGTTTGAACTTTCTTGGATTAATTTCATGCATGGAACTCCCAACATACCCATCATCATGGTAGTTCTCTTTATATTCATCGTCTGTGTCTGTGAAAACCAACATCATTCCAATTAGGCCCATTATTTTGGTGGAAATAAGAAGGCACTAGATGAGAATTCATATTTAAATAATGGTTTAGTACTAATATTCTTTATGGAGCAAAAAAGTACTTAGATGAGAGAAAAAAAAAAGACAAGAAATAATTGATGAAGTTTTTGCAATTTATCAAGTACTTCTTTATCGATGTTATTGTATTCCCTTTTGGTACTAGATGCATGCACATTCATATCGAATGAATTTTAAATGAAACAACTAAAATACATTGTACTAGGACTAGACATGGGCAACAGTGACCTGTGAATGGGGTCAACGTTGAAAGTTTTTCAGACTATTTATGTATGTATTGAAATTTGACATGGATGGACTGTTTGCATGCCTTGATGATATGGGAGAGTTTCTAGACTCAAATGTGTCTCACACACCCACTCTATATATCCAATCTCATCCTTGTTTCATTTGAAATTTCTCAGATTAGTGTCATGCATGGAACTCCCAACATACCCATTTTCATGGTCGTGCTCTTTATATTCATCACGCGTGTCATTCAAAACCAACATCATGCCAATTATGAGCATGATTTTGGTGGAAAGAACAAGGATCTTGATGAGATTTCGTATTTAAATAATGATTTCATACTAATATTATTTATGGAGCGAAAAAGTACTTAGATGAGAGAAAAAAACAAAGACAAGAAATAACTGATGAAGCTTGTGCAATTTATTAACTACTTCTTTATCGAAGTTATTGCATTCCTTTGTAGTGCTATATGTAGGGCATGCATCTCGAATGAATTTTAAAGGAAAAAACTAAATTACATTGTACTAGGGATAGACATGGGAAACAATGATCCATGAATGGGGCCATCGTTGAAATTTTTTTAAACCATTTCTGTATGCACTGAAATTTGACATGGGTAGACTGTTCACATGCCTTGATGATATGGGATGGTTTCCGGACTCAAATATGACTCACACACCCACTCTATATATCTGATCTCGTCCTTTTTTAATTTGAACTTTCTCGGATTAATGTCATGCATGGAACTCCCAACATACCCATCATCATGGTCATGCTCTTTATATTCATTGTTTGTGTCGTTAATTAATTGATACAAACATGATACTCATAAATCAAACATACAAATTTATGTAGTAATAGGGTAGAATCTCAACTTCAAATTTGCATTAATGAAGTAAATTTTTACATTAAATTTGAATGACATGAAACTTACAACACAATTATCATTCCATTACTAACTCATCAACCCACTATAGCCTAGTTGTTTACAATTTTAGAACAATACGTAAATATTCTACTAAAGAAATACAAATTGATTCATTTCCCATCTATTCATGTATTGAATTACACAAAAACAAATGTTATAAATAATATGAGATAAAGAGAATGAAATAATCTTCCATGATTGTTGGACTCCCATGTATCGGAATGAGTGGATTATCCATCCTTCCAAGTGCACCTATGTTAAACTGGGATATTTGAGTATGGAAAAGGTGAATGTATCAAGGTATCTTACATGTATATTTGTGTGATTGAACTTTGGAATTGCACATTTGAGTTGCAACACCAACTAATGCCAATTTTCCTTCCTCTCATGTGTTGAAGTTTCCTAGTGCAATAAACGTTATGTTATGTTAATGAATTTGTGTAATTCTACAGTTTTATACAACGAGTAAAACTATAAACCTATATTTATACAATTTTTTAAGGTGGTGTTTTCTTAATGTGACTTCATCAATAACACTTTGTGTCAATTTCTAACTTGTTTAGAACCATTTATGCTAAAGCATGATATATGTTGGTACATTAATGATGATCACACAGATCACAAAAGCAAGACCCCACAAAAGAAAATATTAAGATATTTGATATTCATAATATATTATAAGCGAGGTTAATTCAAAATTTAAAATGGGAAGGGATGGGAGGAATGGTGTTGATTTCCTTTATATGGAGGATAAAATTCAAATCCTCATCACAACACTAGAGACAAAGTGAAAATTGTATTGTTGTGTTAGGTCACGTCTCTAAGAAATAGGTTGTGCATTCATCATTTCCCATGCATCATCTAGTGAACTTTCCTAGAGGATGGCATATAAACATATATGATGAACATATTTCTTCATCATGTGATAGGAGGTATTTATAATAAATATATATTATGGATTTTAGATTTATTTAATAAAATTAAAATTAAGATGGATTTACATTGATCATATTTAATATAAAGTTTATGGATAAGGTTAAATATATTTTCAGACAATATTTTATAAACTCGTAAATAATTGATTTGAATAAAACAATTATTTAATCTAAATGGATTTAATGTTAAAATGAAAACCTTATTTAATTTAAATTCTTCATTTTCAATGCATTATTTACCCATGACTTTTCTACTAACATTGTGTATATTTTGTTGGTTTATAAAGTTTGGTTCATTACTATAATAATGATTTAATTTTAAGGTTACAACAAAGCCAGACACCAAATTGATGTCTGAGGCCCCTTGTTTGTGGGACAAGGGACTCACTCCATGCAGCGAATTGACTGCTAAAGTCTACATAGGTGTACATACTCTATCGGCATACTCTACCCTCTTTTGGATTTGAACCTATGACCTCCAAGGAATAAACAATACATGTTCTTAACTATTAATCCCACTCAAGTTGTACTAAGAATTTGCATTTATTATTTAGACAAAATGATTTCTACCTAAGACTATATAATTCCATATTACCAATTTCAAATAATTGGTACATTAGTGGCTTACAATGAGTCTTTCATATTAATAATTTAAAAGTGAGTAACTTGCCAATTACCGATCCATGATTTTTAGAGTTATGTGTTTATGTATTGGTTAAGGTCCCAATCTATATGTTCATAGTCCCAACTTCAAATTATTAATGATCCATTAGTCACCCATGAAGAGTCTTTTAGGTTAGTAATTTGGAAATCTATAACTTGCTAATTGCTAAGTGTGACTTTTAGAGTGATGCACTTGCATATTGGTTAAGGTCCCAAATATGTACTTCCATAGCCCCAAATTCTAACATTAGGCATGAATCAGATGGGTTTTTTTATATACAATTATGTTTTCTCATGATAAAATGCTATATTAAATGACACATGATTTTTGTTGAAATAATATTAGACCTTTAATGATTTTTTTTTTTTTGAGAGAAAATATCAATGTTATTAAACAATTAACGTACTTTTAAAATAAGGAAGGGGAATAATGAAGGGAATCAAGAAATAGACTTGTAGGATGAGGTAAGACGTATATTGTGTTATTTTAAACATCATAGTTAGGAAATAAGATTGTAGAGTTGTAACTGAATTAGGAGCTTATTATAAAATTATTGATCTTGTCCTTGGACACTTGTGGTGGCATTAGACTTGAATTGAACAAATATTTAAGGTTTTCCAATGCTTCTCATGCTTAATTGGAGATTTTATTCAAATTAATCACATCATTATTTATAATAATTATCTAGAATAAATAATGTTGGTTAAGTCATTGCACAAAGTGTTTTGTAAGAAGAGCTTGTTGGACATGGTACATGCTCAACGATGATATTTGTATGATTTGAGAGCTCATTCAACATAGGTTGAAAGTATTCCACGGAGGAATGCAAATATACTAATCCAAAACAAAGAAAAATGTCCAATTTTTACCACGAATGTGTATTTGAGAAAAAATGTGGTTTACAAAGATCAATCGATTATGGTAATACCCATCAAATTGTTCTTGCATGGTTATATCTTGCAATGCTTGACAATCATTAGGAATCCATGGCTCCAGTGTGTCTCTAAATTGAGGATGCACACCACTCACATGATAGAAAATGAAATTCTATCGAGGGCCAAAGAATTTGGCATCATAAGCCACCCACTCTCTAAGTATATGAAGACTCAAGTCACCAATTTACAATGAGGAACCATAACATAGATAATTGTAGGGGGATGTTGGCTAAAAACATAGGGATTGTAGGAACTTTTTTCATTCTTAAAAGAAATGATCATCTTTGGTTTCCTAAACTCATTTCCATCAAGTGCATGAAGAATGAGATCTTGACATTTTCCATCAATGAAGACACTTTGAGGAAATGTGCAATTGACAACTATGATGAATGTATAAACCACTACTATGGAAATTTGATTCAGAGGTAGGTGGTGGGGAGAATATGAATAATTATTTGTTTCCTTGCTACTTTCTCTATTCCATCCACATCATGATGTTGATTGGGAAAAAATTAATCAAACCATTGATTTATGCAAACCAATATTAGTGCAATGACCATTTTCTAAGGATACAACCACATTGAAGAAATGCCTCCAACCTAAAATTACAATTTCATCAAATCCAAAATTACAATTTCAATCAATATTATCTAGACATATTCTAATAACAATAAGTTGAAAAAAGTTAAAATTGTATGACATTTACCCTTCTTTACTATTTAAAATTATACAAATCAAATAGTCCTAAACATTGCTATATTAATGATGCATCTTCTTTCTATGGAAATTATTTAATAGAAATAGAATATTCTTCATTGTGCTCATAAATGAAAGGTTCAGATTAAGCACAATAACTTCCTTGCATGTCAAAATTTGGTTGTTAGTCATTGGTGAGTGTGATTAACATTAATTAGGTATTTATAACCCCTCCATACATCTCTAGTCCTATTAGCCTATCCTCTCCAGGGGATGCATGAACCATTCCTCCATATGTGCCATTGGCGACTTAATCTTACCCAGGAAATTAATATTTTAAATTAACTATGTTGATGCATGAAAACATCTAATTGATGTATTAATTCATATCCATCAATGAACTATAAGTATCAAGAGGTTCATGGAAAATCAAATGAGATTTTACCCTTTTTTTCCACATGAGATTTATGTTCTCGTTGTGCTCATCTTAGGACACCTACATTATCTTTTAACAGATGTGTCACCCCAGTGAAACTCCTCACCTGACAATGTCTTCTGCCTAGATCGACCTGCCAAAACATGTCTTATGGCCAAAACAATGGAAATTCCCCATCTCCGCCCCAGATAATAAGTAAAATGATGTTAGAAGTAGTGGTATTTCACTTTCATTGAAAATGACTCCCAACTATTCTACATGTTTCAAGTCATTTCCCAAAGTCGAACTAGATTCAAGCTCAGTAGGGTGTTCTTTCCCCATTGATTCTTCCAAGCATGTTCCCTTGATTTTGGTTTATCCAGATAGTAGATAGGGGCAATGGGAATCTCGTTAATCCACTAATTAGATGACGAGGCATTGGGATACCTTAAGATATTCATAGTTATTCCCACTGTTTACCCACGCTTGGTTGAATTTATTCACTTTAACGTGCAGAGGACTGGGTATAAATCACATTGTGTCAGCATCCGCAGTGACCATCACAATTCTTTGTTTCGATTAAACAGTTGGATTCCCCTTGTCCGTACCAATTTTGAGTCGACTGTACTTAAAAGTTTATATATTAAATATATTAAGGTTTGATATTAATTATATATATATTGTATATATTAATTATATTAAATAAATAAATAAAAAAACACAAACCAAATTACAAAGAAATCGCGCCCATTATTAAGTCTAGAAGAGAAACAAAACCACTCATGCCCATTCCCAAGACTAGAAGAGCAACAAAGCCCTGCTGTAACACCCCTATTTCCCCCAACTTGCAATTAATCATTAACTAGGATTACCATGTTGTGGCATGGGAATGATGTAAATGTATCATTATTTGAATTGCCATTAACTATCTGTGGGGATGAATCCTTGAAAGGAATGTACATGATATCACTCGAGGAAAGAACRTGAAAACTATAAGAGAGGGTTCATTATATCAAATGACCCCAAATTTCCCTTCTTGAGGATAACAAACCTCCTTTGGTTCCTAAGGAGGAATCAGTTAATCAAGAAAGGACCGGTGGTTGAACTATCAACCACCCCCATGAAGCAAGTAAGGAATTATATGGTTTKTACACATAAATTCTTAAGCCCTGTGGTGGCTCAAGTTAAAATAAATGAACTATGAGTTCGCCAATTTTGGGCATAGTTTCACACGTACATGTAGACTCTCCTAGTCATTCTAAGTCTCTTGGAGGAAGGAGTCTATTGATATCAGGAGAGATAGTGCACATATGCACAGGATCTCTGTGAGGCGGGCAGAGAACAAGAACCTCTTAAGTTCTAGATTGAGGAATGGGTACAAGGGGTGTGCGGAAGATCCTTCTAAGTTTTAAGATCAAGAGAAATAGAGCAAAGTGCCTAAGTATTTTAGAGCTAACGAAGCTCAGGAAGGATAGTGAGATTCAAGTCTCGAAAGGGAAGATACTTTCATTTGGAAGAAAAATGGATGAGATTAGTTCAAGAAGAGTTGAATCTCTTTACGATTGTTGGATCTAGAGAAGGGACATGGATGTTAATCCTTCGATCCCTTTGGACTTCGTGGGTCCAATGAATGGGGCATATTTTTCGTACAGGAGGTGAATCCACCGAAGCCCTGAAGTTAATCTGGGTCCTAGATTTGAGGATGTTGGGGAACTATCCCAATCGTCGGATCTACGAGATAGGCATCCCCGACGATTGACCACTTCAGGCACCAAAAGACTCGAAGATCAGATTCGTTAATTAATATGGACTGTAGATTTAAGGATCCTTCAGGACCCTTCTTGACTGTTCGATTGTGGGGAAGCGTGTATCATGTTGAGAGCACGTGGGGGTCTACGTGTCAAGTGATTATGTTTCCATGTATGGTGATTTCATGGCAAGGAAAGGGAACGTTGGTGACCCGAGGCAGGTGCCGCATATCCTTATCAGTGTGTCTTGGGATGATGAATGTCCCTTTAGGAATGGCCTACTAAAGGGACCCAAGGGACCCTTGAGAGGAAGTTAAAATCCATAGACCTCTAGGGTTACGTGGATACCCTCACACCATCAGATCTAGGTTGTGGTCAGTCCAACGTTGACTGAATCTCGAAGAATAGAAGTATGAAGTCATGAGGATTACCAAAGGTCGGAGTCCCGTAGTCATCCCAATCGTCCATTGGAAAAGGATGCGTGGCAGAATATTTTCCACTTCGGAGAAAGTTCACTTCGAGAGAAAAATAGAGTTGGTTAGAGAAATAAGTCCCGAAATCCGGACTGTCAAAGTTCATTTGAACCGTCGATCAACCGGGATGTGTGTCAGCATATCATTAACTCCGAAGGAGAGCCACTTCGGAGGATTTGAATCTTTGTGCTTCGAAAATCCCCGAAGATCAGAGTAACGGAGAGGATCTCAACCATCTATCATTTATGGATTCATGGCGGATGATCTATTACTTCATAGGATATCCACTTTGGATAAAAGTGGAACAAGAACTCCTGAGGGCTCGGAGGCCGGAGACTACCTGAGTCGTCGATTGTAGAGGATAGGTGTTAGAAGATCTGACACTCTGGAAGGATTTCACTTTGGATGTTTGCGGTTGTGAGTACTTGGGAATCCGCTGAAGCACAAAGTTCTGAAGTAATTCAGAACCATTGAGGTTCTGTGGACGTGTGGCATAAGATTGCACAGTCAGAGACAATGAACACTCGGGGAACTTAGAAGAGGTATATCTGCCATTTCTGAGCTCGGTTTTGAGCATGGAGATCATGGATGGAGATCTCTATATGAGAAGAACTTGATAGATACCCCGAATGGAGGATTTGAGATAGTTAAGGAAAATGAAATTATGATGCCACACCCCTTAAAATGGCACTTAGGGGTCAAGTGTGTTACAAATTGGTATCGGAGCACGACAACAACACTTGGCCTACTTGGGCTCATGCACGATTCGTATGAAAATATTTTTGGAAGACTTTAAGGAGTAACACCCTATCTTACTACATTCCTAAGAGGCTTAGTCAAACCTCTACCAAAGAGAGGAATGAAACCTRTTGTTTTTTATAGATTTTTTGGAAATCTGCGTTGTGTGTTGCTAGCGCTTCAAAATAAAGAAGCTAACTTCACTGTAGAATTGTATATGTTGTTTTACAGTCATAAGATTTGGTTACCAAGTATAGGATGAGCATGTTGAGAATATTACTGCCAAAYGAAAAAAATTCTGCATAAATTCCTTGAGTAGAAGGATGAATATTAAAATACAATTGGTATTTTACCCAACGAGATTGAATCATGTTAGTCTATGGAAATGAAAGCCTGTCATTTCTTTGGGAAATGATAGCCGATCCTACATGAGTGGGATTTTTTTCATGGGTACTAATAGAAAGACTTTGATGGATGGGAAGAATCCATATCAGTAATAATTACTACTTTAATGAAGGGTTTAACTTTATATGTGTGTATAACCCCTCACGATCAGAGGAATGCGTCTTATGACCATTCCCTAAAAAAGGAGAGCATGCGCAACTCTCAGGTTTTGAAGGGAACCGAGAAACAAAATTTTGTTTTTGTTTACATGAATTGCTAGGTAGGGTTTTGTTTTTCCTAATCAAGCCGATAAACAAAGTTGTAGAAATATAGAGTGATTGAGTGAGAAATCACAACAACCTCCCTTTCTTGGTGGATAGGAAACTTATAATCTGGCATAATTCTTGTGGGAGGGGGAGAGTGGCCTTCATCCCTGATGATTTCTGAACAGAAGGAAGAATTCTAGGTGTAATGGTTAAGACTGATCTTGACCTATAAATACTCTAGATTTCTAAGCTAGGATAATTAGTAAGTAAAATAACTCGAAATTGCATTTGGGATTTAAGGGAATAGTCTGAATGGTATTAGACATTAAAAAGTTATTATAATTAAGGTAAAATGGTTGATTAAATGTTGATCCTGAATGTGGTAAAGGAAGTGTCGGGGCACTTCTAGAAGCCCAATGGGTCAGATTAACATCCAGTGGTGGATGGTACCCATATAGATATAGTTGGACCCTGATGAAGGGAATCTAGAAAAGGATCTCCTTGATTGAGTGATCTGTTGATCAAGACCCATTGAAAGCCAAATTGGCGGTCTTGTTACCTTTGTCATGGTTTTAATTTCCCATATTCTATTTATAAGTTGGGTAATGTTTTCATGAAAGTTGAGGAAAGAGTGTTTTCTT
>JASDQU010100366.1:314917-327851 GCA_032191745.1 Picea mariana
ACAAGAAGATGCATGAACTTAACGCATAATTTTATCTTGCATATTTATACACATGAAGCAAGGTCCTGTAAAGTTTATTTTAATGAAGTAGGGGTGCTTGCATAGCATAACAAGTCAGCCTTCTATTTTCAGATCAGGTGGTATCAGAGCATAAGTTTGTTTCGCTCATGTGTTTTCCATTGATAGCTTGAGATTTAGCTATTGGTATTGTGCAAGTTTTGTGTTGAAGTTTGCAAGGATGGCAGAAGCTTCAAGCATGGGTAGTTCTCATACATTTTCATTATCTCAATTCTTTGAAAAAGAAGAGATTCTAACTTTGAGAGATTTGATGAAAAATATGTGTGAAGACAGCGATGTGAACATTTCTCTTGAAGAGAAGTCGATGGCCATGAAGCAGGAGAAAGACCATCTTTTGCAAAGGTTGCATGAGATGGAGATTCAACTCCATGAGGCAAAGGAAACCCTTACCAAGTAAATGCATGAACATAAGGTATGCAGTGTTAGTTTATCTTCTAATTCCTCTAAAGATGAATGTTTTGGTGGTTTTGAGAGTCACACAAGAGGAATAGGGTCCAAGTTGTTGTTAAAAATGGGCTATGAAGGTAAAGGTTTGGGTAAGCATGCACAAGGAATTGTTGAGCCTATTGTTGTTGAAGAAAGACCTAAGTATTGTGGTCTTGGGTATGAACGGCAAGATTGAGCAAATTCCAAAGTCGAGGAGACAAGGGAAAAAGTTCCAAGGATAAAATTTGTTCTAAGTTCACCTCCTCAAGAAGGCTTTAAAGGTGAAAGTTTGAGAACTTTTGTTGAAAGTTCGATCTCTTCAGCATGCAAGGCTTGTATTCAAGATGAATGCAAAAGTAGTTGTGACAGTGACGAGGACAAGAACATTGTTGATGGTCTTCAAAGGAGAGCTTGTAACACTTCAGATTCACCTCCTCAAAGAGGCGATAAAGGTGAATGTTCAAGGTATAATTCTGCTTATCATTCAGTTGCATTTGATTATGTTAAGCATGATAAATTTGGAAGAAAGAATCCTTGTACATATTGTGGTTTGTTTAACCATCATGTTTCAAAGTGTTGGAAAAGGTTGGCCGCTTTCAGGAAACTTTCTAAGCAAAGACAGCGTGAAAGGAGGATGCAAAAGGTTTTCACTCATTGTCAGAAGCGGGGTCATCTTGTTGACCAATGTTGGATGTTGCATCCAACTATTCGTCCACAGCTTCAGAAGCAGTTGGATAAGAAGATTGGCAAGAATGGAAGTGGAGATTCCATCATCGATGTGAGTCAGGATGATTCACAGGAGGACGATGTTCAGCAGAAAAAGTCACCATTCAGTTGGTTTGGTAAGAAATGGTTGGATTTCTTAAGAAAGTAACGCTTGCATTTTTCTGATTGTAAATGCACTTTTCAGCGTTATGTGTGCATTTATGGGAAGCATGATAAGTTGCAGCCATTTATATTTTTTGTATTCAACTCTTAAGTACCCATATGTTTTGGGGTTGTACTTATGTTTGTACTGGAAGGAGAGTTGAAGAGTCATGAACATGCATTTGTTTTTGTGTATGTGTAAGCAGTGAACCTGGTGATGGTTCATCGTGAGTGATTCATGATTGTTACATGATTATGTATCATGTTTGTCGACTTGTCAGTTTGGGAAGGTTGATGTTTCAATGAGTCTCGACTAGTGTTGATGATTTGTTTTTGACGACTATGTTGTGTCGATCGTGTTGTTCGACTTGTGTTTAGTCGATGGTGTTTATTGACTTGAAAGTTGATTTTGAAAATGCCATGTACTTTGATGAAGTACGAGATGCGACAGTTTGTTTGAAGAGCAAAAGATTTTGTTGGCATCATTTTCAATCTTGTATGATTTGTTTTCAAGATTGATGTTTTTTTTTGGCTTGTGACAAGATGTCGCAGGAAGTTTTTGCAGCCATTGGAGAGCTGATTTTTTTGACGCCAAAGAGTTTGAAAGAGGGACTTGATTCTCAGTGGGAAGGTTGGCATTCTTCCAAGCACAGAGAGAGCAATGGATCAGCAGTAGCCAGAGAGAAGTGGTTGAAGGACATGGTCAGTTGCAGTGCATGGCATGTCAGAGTATTCAGGTGATTGTCGAAAAGATTTTGATATAACTTGAAGCAGATGATCATAAGCTTTTGTGGGTCCAAAATCCTTTCAGTGGGAAGGTGTGATCAAAATCTAGACCAGGGGGCAAAATTTTTCTCAATTTTCAAAGTGCTCGGAATGCGACAAAAATGGTGCCATTGCGTCTGTCTCGTCTTCCTGATTTCGACGGTATATTTACTTTCTCAAACGGAGTCTGTATGGAGAAGATATTGCAATCTGTTCGCTGAGCCAAACAGGCAAAAATTTTGATGCTGACTGTACCTGTTCATACAGGACACGTGTCAAGTCCATACAGTCCGTATAGGACACATGTCAGGTCCATACAGGACATGTGGCAGGTCCATACAGGACACGTGGTGGCTCCAGGGAGTGACACGTGTCAGGCAGATTTGGACTTTTTGGGGTACGGTTGGACCAATCCTGAAGTGACACGTGTCCTCACTGGAAGGGTGACACGTGGCACGGGTGACGTCAGCGGCTGACGTGGCAGGCTGATGCAGCAGGTGACTGGGTAGTACGATGATGATGTGGCACGATCGACTAGGCAGTACGGTGAGTTGACGTGTCTGGCACGTGGACCAATCGGTGTTTGACACGTGGCATTATTTGGGCGAATGGTAAGGTGTCACGTGGCCCAGTCAAGGGCTGCCACATGGCACCCCATTTTTGGTTTGTGTGTTGGTTAAAAAATTTGTGTAGTGGCTAGGATTTGAACCGGTGACCTCCATATCCACCCAAGTCTTCACCCACCTTTACTAACCAATACATCGTCGTTTGTGACTTGACATGTAAACGAATTTATATTTATTTAAAGTTAAGTTATGTATTAATTGAAAAGGGGGTCGGGTCGGGGCATAGCCCCGACCCATGGTCCTATTATATAACACATTTAACCACGTTATATGCACGGTGGTTGATGCGGGTTTATAAAACTTGGCCCGTAGTTTATGTGACCACCGTTTTGAAATCGCGCGCGGGGTTTGTACACCATATATTATATATGTGTGTGCGGATTTTTGAACATGGCCCGTGGTTTTTAAACCCTTCATATGACTGTGTATTATAACGTGCGCGGGGTTTGCAATATGTGTAGCCCCCAGTCGCAGGGTTATGTGTTGCCATGTGCCCACGAAATAGAGCACGGGAGGAGGTTACATCGTTCCAACGAATTAACCACTTTTCACCTTAGCGCACAGTTTTATGAACCATATGCCCGAGTGCTTGACGGTTGGGGGCTAGAGGCGCCCTAACCATCCTACAGTTGGGACCATTTTTTGGAACCTCTTGGTGCTGATTTTAAACGTGCATTTTGGAGCGTTTTCTTGGTTCATGCACATAGAGGTGCGTTTTGTAGAGCCAGTTCCAGCAAAGCTTGAAGGAGGAAAATGGAGAAGGCCTAACTTCTTCATCGTTTGGCCAATTGAGGTGCCGTAAAAGCCCAGCCAGGGGTTTTTGGACATGCTAGATCCATTGGTTCTATCTTCAAGGCCATTTGAAGACTTCTTCAGCAAGTTTTTCACCATTGAAGTTCCAGGAAGCTCTAGGGAGCTTGAAGCCCTCTTTGATGGAGGACATGGTTTGGTGAGCCTATGTTTGTTTTCTGTGATTGAATAATCATTTTTGGCTAATTGATATGCTATGAACACATTGGGATAGGTTTCAGAGGCTGTTGAGGACTTTTACAGGTGTTTTTGCCAAAGAAAAGCTCAGGGAAGCTTATGGCCACATGTAGAAGAGGTCATGCCCGGATGAGCCATGATCCGTTTTCAAAGTTCTATTAGTTGTTTTTGGGGTTTTTATGTGTTCTGGTCTCAATGGCACAGTTTGTTTTTCCATTGGAGTTGAGCAGCAGCTTGTAAAAGAACTTTTGACTAATTAATCCCAGAGATCCAAGTCCATTATGGAGGCTCAAGGAGATGTAGCCTGGAGGGGGGTGAACTCCTTTATCAGCTTGTTCTTGTTGTGAGTTTGATGGTTTATTTGATGCAAGTTGTGTTGTTGTGTATTTGTTTAAAGTACATATTTAACCATCTAAAAGAACAATTCCTCACACATAAACATTTACAAGAAGATGCATGAACTTAACACATAATTTTATCTTGCATATTTATACACATGAAGCAAGGTACTGTAAAGTTTATTTTAATGAAGTAGGGGTGCTTGAATAGCATAACAAGTCAGCCTTCTATTCTCAGATCATCTAGAGTGCAGGATCTGACAACACCTGTCCCTTTTGGATTGGATGGCTCATATCTTCTTCGGCACCCGACTCTTCGAACATTTTGTGATGAAAAATTCTCTTTTCTCCCAAAGTCAATCAACGTTGGGCTAATCATAGCCTCAATCTGACTGTCTGAGGTTATCTACATGACCCCAAATATCTATGGCTCGTAAATTTTGTTCAAGGGTCCCTTGGGTCCCAATGTGTGCCACTCCGAGAGGGACAACTAGAAATGTCATTATTTGACACATGGGCCCCCACATGATCTCAAATTTAATACATGCTTCCCCATGATCGAACAGTCGTAAGGGACCCTGAAGGACCCTTAGATCCATGGTCCACATTAACTTGGGAACTTAGGGACTTCGGGAATTTTGATGTTACCATACCTTTTTCCTCCTAAAGTGGTCAATGTTGAGCTGACTATATCGTAGATCCGACGATTGATATAGTCCCTAGGCAGCCTCAGATCTACGGCCCAGATTAACTTTGGGACTTTGATACTTCGGGGGATTCACCTCTTGTACAATGAATATGCTCAATTCGTCGGACCTGCGAAGTCCGAAGGGCTCGAAGGGTTAATGCTCGCGTTCCTTCTCCAGATTCGACGATCGTGGAGAACTTTGTCTCCTCCTAAACTAACCTCTTCCATTCATCTTCCAAATGAAAGGATCTCTCATTTTGGGTCTTGAATATCCCTATCCTTCTTGAGCTTTGTCAACTCCTTAAGTTCTTAGGTATTTTGTGTTATTTCTCCTAAACTTACCACTTAAACAAATCTTTCGCACACCCCTTGTGCTCGTTTATCAACTCTAGAACTTAAGGGGGTTCTCGGTCTCTACCCCCCTTGCAGATACTTGGTGCATATATGCACTACCTCTCTTGAGCTTAATAGACCCATTCCTTTAGAACGACTGGGAGTGTCAGCATGCACACGTGAGGCTATGCCCAAGGTCAACAAATTCATAGTTCATTTATTTTAACTTGAGCCACCATGAGGCTCGGGAATTTACGTGTAGAAGCCATAGAATTCCTTATTTTCTTAAATACACAACTAAGCAAAGATAGAGGGATACAGTCTAATAATCAAGAGAACATACGCACTCCTACAACATTCATAGGATATCCAACTTTCATTCACAGTTACAATGTAAATATAGAGGATATGAGACTACTTATCTATTACAGGTTGTAGCTAACTAATTGACTATGGGTGTTTGTCCTTCCACCCAACCATATGCTCATAGGAATTCATTCTTCATTCTCTGGCCACCCCCATATAAAGCCATGATATCACTAGGGAATTTATGCCAATTCTCATCGATCCTTTATCTTTCACATTTTCTACAAGGTTTATCATATGCTTCCTCAACATCAATCTCGCGACCTTCTGCTCAGGTCTTGTTCTGTGCATACTCTCATAGATTTCTCTCTCTGTCATGAACTTGACAAGGTTTATTAGATGATTTCTCTGCATCAATCTCATGGCCTTCTACACATTCTCTCTTGCTGGAATATTCCTCACGTTCTCCACTCTTCTCTTCATATTCTCTTGTGTTCCTTGCACGCACATCCCTCCTATCATGTTCCCTCTCGTTAGAATGAAAACCAAGTCAGTATGGGTCTACCAAACCCTGTGGTACTTTGGGTTGACCTTCTGCGGCTAGACCATGCTTCCATTCATGGGGGTGGTTGAGGGTTCAACCACTGGTCCTTTTCTTATTAACTGGCCTCTTATCATTTTCACATTCTTTCCTCTAGTGATATCATTTCTATTACTTCCAAGGCTTCACTCCCACAACCAGTTATTGGCAATTAAACAATAATATGTTTACATTTTTCCCATGCCACAACATGGTAATCCTAATTATTGATTAATTACAAGTTGGGAGAAATAGGGGTGTTACAACTACATTGCTTAGGCAATCATATTGTATGGATTATTTTCTTGTTTAGAGGATGAAACATGTGAATGAGGATGGAATGTAGTATAGATAGGGAGGTAATATGGGGTACCTAGGGAGTTACCCAATGGGAATGTGGCTATGCATTATTAGTGGAAGTCATTCAATATATGAGAATGTGGTCATTCAATGTAAGGTGGACTATAGAGCCTTCTCACATTTATTACATCTAGCTACTATAGTAGGCCTTATTTAATATAGTGGACTAGGTCCACTATATTAAATAAGGACCACTATAGTAGCTAGATGTAATAAATGTGAGAAGGCTCTCTAGAAGGTTCCTAGGAAATAGAGAGAGTTATATAAAGAAGTGTAAGTAATGTAATAAAACATAGTGAAGAATATTGGGAATGTATCAAGCATTGCTTGAGGAATGTTATCCTTCCTTAAGGATTAATATATGGTGTTATCCTACCTCAAGGGTTTTCTCTATTTCTTGTGTTCATTATTTTGGTGAATGATTTGAGTTATCATTTTATATTATATCTTCATATATATTCATGTACTTAACAAATTCATGTTAGGTAGCTAGAAAAGGTGCATGGAGGAATCCTAGAACTACGTGAAGAGATCAGGATATAGAAGCAATCCCATGGCAACCTCGACATGATGCAGAGAAAGATCAGTGTGGAAAGGCAGCAGATGGGCATCATGTTAGACTCCCATTAGGATGGATGGATGGTCGTACTTGGTACCAGATGGCTACATTCCTTAGGCAGTCATATCGTATAGTTTATTTTCGTGTTTCAAGAATGAAACATGTGAAAGGGGATGGAATGTAGTATACATAAGGAGGTAATATGGGGTACCTAGGGAGGTACCCAATGGGAATGTGGCTATGCATTATTGGTGGAAGTCATTCAATATATGAGAATGTGGTCATTCAATGTAAGGTGGACTAGAGAGCCTTCTCCCGTCTATTACATATAGCTACTATAGTGGGCCTTATTTAATATAGTGGACTAGGTCTACTATATTAAATAAGTCCCACTATAGTAGCTAGATGTAATAAATGTTCCTAGGAGATAGAGATATTTATATAAAGAAATGTAAACAATTTGATAAACCATAGTGAAGAATCTTGTGAATGTATCAAGCATTTCTTAAGGAGTGTTATCCTTCCTTAAGGATTAATATATGGTGTTACCCTACCTTAAGGGTTTTCTCTATTTCTTGTGTTTAGTATTTTGGTGAATGATTTGAGTTATTATTTTATATTATATCTTCATATCTATTCAGATACTTAACAATTTGATGTTAGGTAGCTAGAGAGGTATTGGGGGGGTCAGAGGGCCCATAGTTATAATAGTAGAGGTCATTCAATATAAGGTGGAATAGGTCCACTATATTATTAAATATGATCCACTATGGTAGTTAGATTTTTTTTCTTGGGAATACAACACGGGAAACCCCGAAGTACTTTCCCACATTTTGTGGATGGTAAACATGGTAAACAGTTCAGCCTTATTATAGGCCTAACCCGATGGGGACATCAAGTGAGGCCATAAACAAGCTCCTGGTTAGGGATTCGATCCTAGAACCTCAATCGAGAAAACAACGTCACTCATCCACTTGAGCTAACCCACCAGGCTACTATGGTAGTTAGATATCTTAGTATAAATATAATAATTGTAAGAGAACTTCTTAGAAGGTTCTTCTTCTAGAATATTCCTCCTCTAGAATGTTCTTAGGTGGTTGGTAGCACTATATAAAGGGGTTCAAGAAATGTAATGGGATAAGAAGAGAAGTATTGTAATGTGATTGGTAGCTCAATATGAGGATTCTCCCTCGAAGAGGAAAGTGAACAAGAGAGAATCCCTTCCATAATAGGATCCATTGTATGGTGTTGCCCTACCTCAAAGGTTTTCTTATAATAAAGTTGGTCTTATATATTTATATATGGTGTGGTATTTTTGTATTTAGTATTTGGTAATTAACGATTGGTATCAAAGCACTTTCCTTGGAAGGAATTATGGGAAATTTATTTTTCTATTTTGCAAATTTTTTCAGAGAAGAAAAATAGGTTCATGACATTCTGAACGATTTCTATATATTTCCATGCAAAATTTGAAAAAAATGGCTATATATCCAAGTTCCTCTCAGAGAAAAAAAAAAACTAATTTAAAAGAAAATCGTTCGAAACAGAGTTCAGGAATTAAAGTTATCGAGATTTTAAAATTTGTTGTTTTTCAAGGTTTTTTCGCGGATGACTATGCGATTTTTCTGATTTTTGTAGAAGTTGGGGCCAAATTTTCTCAAACAAGTTATAGATATGATTTCCTCTCAACATTTCACTCAATTTTAAAAAACAAATCATCCAAATCGGAGATTCAGAAGTGAAGATATCGCTGATTTAAAATCAACCATTTTGGGGGCTTTTTTGTGACGATGATGGGACTACAGAGTTCATCACTTTTCATAGGGTGTTCAAATTGCTACCAGAAATGTTCTCTTGGATAGATAATTTTAAGAGAGTTATTTTGGTTTATTATATGTGGTCTTTCCAATGGATATTCTCTTTCAACTCCTCATGGACCTGCAACAAAAAATGGAAGCCCTCATGACCCAATTTCAAAATCTGCAACGAGATATGGAAGAAAAATTTCAAAATAGTGAAGAGATGAGAATTGAAGAGATTAGAATTGCAGTGAAAGAGAGATACTGTATGGCATATATCAGGGATGAATATAATCAAGAATTGTATGGCTGGTATGATTTTGAGGCCGATTGTGATGAATGATATATGGATAGTTGTCATTTTTGGGATGACAACCACTTTCATATTTTATTTGATGACTCTACTCCACCTTCTATAGAGAAAATCAATGTAACAAATTATGAGCCAATTATGATTAGTAGTGTTCATCCTGTATATTCTACAATGGTATTATGTCTTCTAGATTCAACTACAACCCTTTTCCCACTATGTGGATGGATATTCTTATTTGGATCCACATGACAAGTGTCAATCTTTGGAGAATCATTTTTAGTTAGTTATTTGGTTCAAATAACTTCTGCGTGGGGTTCACATGAGCACTTGGACATGGGACCATGGTTTATAAGGTCGGTTGGACTAATTCAGCATGGTGGCTTTCATTTCTCCATCGGACCATGGTTCTCTAGTCTACTTCAACACTATGGTCCACACTTATCCATGGGACCCTGGTTCTCTAGTCTACTTTAGCACTATGTTCCACACTTATCCTTGGGACCCTGGCATATTGTTTTACATCAAGCATTGAGGAAAACACTTTCATAAGGGGGATGGAATGTTAGGTAGTTGGAGAGTTAGTGGGGGGGGGCGTAGGGCCCATAATGTTAATAATAGAGGTCATTCAATGTAAGGTGGACTAGGTCCACTATATTATTAAATAAGGCCCACTATGGTAGTTATATATCTTAGTATAAATATAATAAATGTAAGATGACTTCTTAGAAGGTTATGCTTCTAGAAGATTCCTCCTATAGAATGTTCTTAGGTGGTTGGTAGCACTATATAAAGGGGTTCAAGCAATGTAATGGGATAAGATGAGAATTATTGTATTGTGAGTGATAGCTCAATAAGAGGATTCCCCTTCGAAGAGGAAAGTGAATAGGAGAGGATTATTTCCATAATAGGATCCATTGTATGGTATTGCGTTACCTCAAGGGTTTTCTTATAATAAAGTGTGGTTTGTCTATATTTATATGTGAATCTATTGTGGTATTTTTGTATTCATTATTTGGTACTTAAAAACATGACCATGTTCTTGGGTATTATATATTAGTGGATATGGATCATAAGACAAATCAACAAAAAATAAGTCCAATCCCATTTTCAAGGGCCAAAGTTTGCCCCTATATTTGTTGTTTTTTTTCAAGTTTTTTTTCAAGTTTCAAAAATGTATAATTTACTAATAAAGATAGTTTTATAATTTTAATTTGAAGTTCCTTTCCCCTTATGAATTCAAACTAGTGACCTCCAAGGAGGAAACACATGTTCTAAACCATTAGGTCCATTATGCATTTAAATTTTTTTTTTTGAATATTGAATGCTTATTGCATATGAAACACCCTCAACCTTTATCAACAACTTAGTATCTGGAGATCTATGCCCATTAGGGTTTGAACTTGGGTCATTAAGATTGGAATTCTTGTCTCAAACAATACACCAAAACCCAATAGACTAAATAAACAAATATATTATAATTTTATCACTTCAATTTAAAAAAATTTAAAACTTATTTTAATAAAAAATAACTTTCAAACTGCACATATTTAGAACCTTGTCATTTTAGACTTTAAAATTAAATAAGTATATATAATTTAAATAGTTGTGAGGGCTCTCGGATTGGGTGACAGGTGGAATGCAAAGGTTGAAAGATGGAGTTAGGCCACGTAGGGAGCTATTAATCCCTGTCACCAGCCTCCCTTCCCTCCAAACTGAATGACTCGCACTCACAGTGGATTAATGGTAATTCGTTGGGCACTCCAAAAAAACTTAATGTAGCCTTGCATGAAAAAAGATGGGTGTACCAAGCAAGGTACCTGTTGTTGGTTGTGGAGCCTGATTATCTTCCTGATTTAGAGGTCTTTGTTTTCAGCCATGTTTATACCCCATGAAGTCTTTACACCCCAAAATAATGTACACTCTTCCACGCAGGGGAGTGCAGAGGGGGGTTACCCCCTCTATGGGGTCTAGGGTCAAGTGGCCCCTTAGCAAGGGTTCGAGGGTGAAGCCCTTGAAGGAAAAATTACCTTGTAAAAGTATATTGTAATTTCATTGTAAATCTGGACCGTTCATTATAAGGTCGCAGATCTAACAGTAGAAGTTTTGTTAGGGATTTTTTCCCTAGAAGTCAACCCTATCTTATGAGGGAAATGTATTGCAGCTATGTATCATAGTGAATATTGTATTATGAGATAGGATACTGTGAGAGAACAAAGAGGAAGTTACAACGAGTTTGTTGTAGGTTGTATCCCTTCATTTTCTTGATAATAATAAAGGAAGGACCTGGCAATTTATCTGGTTGACGTAGCCCACACTGGGTGAACCATGTATATCTGTGTCTCTATTGTATTTTGTATCTTCGATGTTTTATTTCCACATTTGTTTTATTTTATTGCTCTGCGATCCTATTTTCTAACAACTGGTGTCAGAGGGGAAGGTAACTCATAGGAAAAGAGGGTTCCTGGTTCGAGTGGGATCAATGTCCGAAGATGGAAAGTTTAGGGTTGAGAAATTTAATGGCCAAAACTACCAGTTATGGAAGATGCAAATGGAATATTATTTATATCAGAAGGATCTATTCCTACCATTAGGAAGAATAGCAAAGAAGCTGACAACTATGAAGGACGAAGAATGGGAGATTCTTGACAGAAAGGCTCTAGGAACGATACAGTTGAGCCTAGCAACGTCAGTGGCTTTCAATATTTTGAAATAAAAGACAACGAAGGGTTTGATGGACGCATTGGATAAATTGTATGAAAAACCATCGGCATCCAATAAGGTATTTCTAATGAATATATTATTTAATATGAAGATGTAATAAGGTGGGTCTATTGCAGATCATTTAAATGAATCTAATACGGTTACTAATCAACTAAGTTATATAAAAGTGGACTTTGATGATGAGGTCAGGGCTCTTCTAATCTTGTGCTCATTGCCAGAAAGCTGGAATGGCTTGGTCATGGTTGTAAGTAACTCTGTCTCTGGTTCAACTACTTTAAAATTTGATGATGTTGTTGGTGTTATCCTTAGTGAGGAAATGCAATGGAAAAGAACAGGTGAGACATCAGGTAATGTGTTGAACATGGAGAACAGAGGAAGACAAAAGTATAGAGGAAAGGGATTAGGGAACTGTGAGGATTATAGGAAGGGCGGATCCAAATCCAGACTTGGAAATATAGAGTGATGGAATTGTGGGAAGAAAGGACATCTGAAGAAAGACTGCAGAGCTCCAAAGAAACAAAGATATGGACAACAGGAGAGAAATCAAGAAGCAAATGTAGCAGGTGATGTGTTACAAGATGCTTTGATTATTTCTGTAGATAATATTTTTGAGTCTTGGGTGGTGGATTCAGGGTCTTCATTTCATGCCACACCCCATAGGAAACATTTTCTAGATTATGTCCAAGGTGATTTTGGACAAGTTCATTTGGGTGATGATGAACCATGCAAAATTGTTGGAATGGGAAAGGTAAAAATAAAGAAAAGAAATGGAAACCAATGGTTATTGAAAGAGGTAAGACATGTTCCATATCTAAGGAAAAATCTAATTTCAAATGGGCAGTTGGCAATTGAAGGTTGTGTATCCATATTTATAGATAAGACATGGAAGGTCATCAAAGGATCATTGGTGATAGAAAAATGAGAGAAGGTAGGTACATTGTATTTATGTACTGGTAGTATTGACTCTTCTATCTCTTTAGCTTCTACAGGAGTGGATAAAACACTATGGCATCATAGGATTGGACACATGAGTGAGAAGGGGATGCAGATATTTCACAAAATAAATTTTTTTCCATATCTTAAACAAATTGATTTAGACTTGTGTGAGCATTGTGTTTATGGAAAACAGAAGAGAGTCAGATTTCTCAGAGTCGGAAAAGAAAAGAAGAGTGAAAGGATAGAGCTTGT
>JASDQU010100367.1:51929-69004 GCA_032191745.1 Picea mariana
TGGAAGGAGAAGAAAAGTATCCACGTTTTAACCTTTGTTTTTCTCAATTTTACTGGAATTTGGTTATAAGAAAAGTGTTGGAATTGTAATTTTTAGTTATTGGATTTATATGTTTTATTTAAAAATAGATTTTGTTAGAAAAAAACAGTATCCACGTTTTAATTTGTTTTTTTTTAATTTTAATGGAATTTGGTTATAAGAAAAGTATTGGAATTGTAATTTTTAGTTATTAGATTTATATGTTTTATTTAAAAATAAATTTAGTTTTCTTAAAAATTAAAATTAAAATTAATTTGTAATTAAATTTAAAAAAAAATATTAAAAATTAAAAAGTCCAAATCATAACATAATTTATTAAAGGAGAATACTTTTATTATTGAACATTGTTATTGTGTGTCATTAATGTCCAAGGGAAAAGTGTGTTTTTTTTCAGCCAAGCTACAATATGGAATATGGAAGAGAGATGTCAAATAAGATAGTGATAATATGGGATATTATAGAGGGATGTCAAAAAGGGGATAATATGGGATATTAGAGAGGGATGTCAAATTAGATGTATTTTATAAATGAGAAGAGGAAAATTTAATATTTAGTTGTAAAAATAATGATTATTGGTTAAATTTAATGTTTAATTGTGAAAATAGTGATTATTGATAAATGACAATCATTGATTTTCGGTTATTAACATCTTTCTATTTGTCCAAAAAAGATGAGTTCTTAACCAATTAAAAGTAAGCTTTATGTCTTACTTTAGGACCACTATAATTTATTACTTTAGGACCACTATAATTTATTACTTTAGGACCACTATCATTTATCATTTATGATTGTGTTTAAAAATATTTTTAGTAAAATCGTATACTTTTTAATAACATCTAACTTTAATCATATACATAAAACTAAAGAAAACATAGATTAAATGTTTTATATAATTTATAATTTTTTATAAAATAATTTCTTAAAATAAATAAAATATATATATAAACCTTATTAATTTAATACTTCAAATCAAATTTTAAAAATTCAAAATACAAATTTAATAAAAAAAAATTCCCTCATATATTTTTATCTTTTCTTTCCTTTAAATCTTGATACTCCTATTTTTCTATATTTATATGATCGTTCCGTTCTCCAATTTTCTTTCACCCCAAGCCGCCCTTTTTTCTAAACCGCGTTGAATAAAGTTTGGCCTTTATTCTTGTGATCTTCACTGAGCCGACATAAAGAAGTATTCTGAATTCCACGGGCATATAGTGTGTTTTTCTATATAGACTAAGACGTCTCCACTATCCAGGTGTAGCGCTTTAATTGGTCAAGCATTAAAATGTGAACTTTTAAAGTTTATTTCGTTGGAGAGACAAGAAGTACTAAGATTCACAACGGTTCAAATTCTCCATTTTGAATTATTTATAAAAAATATTTTATATATAATATGTTTTTATATTATAGAATATAAAATATTGATTTACAATTTTTGGTGGTTCTTTTAGATCGATGACAATATGTTACTTGTAATATATGGAAATTTGTTATTCTCTATGACATTAACTATCATTTTAACCAGATTACTCTAGTTTAGAAAATCCTATGTAAAAAATTTTTATGTGATTTTTGCTAATTTTTACTAAACACATAATATATCATGCAAGTCATTAAAATACAAATCATTAAAGAAAAGATAGGTTATTTAATTGTCTTGCATATTGTTGTTACTAATCATTATCTTTTTTCTACCCAAATTAGAGAAGGTCCATTAGTTTATTGAGGGTGATGGGAGATATTTATTTTCCTAGCACCAAAGGAAAACAATCCACACACGTAGTGAACAACCAGATTACTATAGTTTACAAAATCTTATTTAGAATTTTTTTATGTGATTTTTGTAGCATTGTTTATAGTATTTTTTACTAAATACATAATATATCATGAGAATCATGAAAGAAAGAAAAGATAAGTTATTTATTTGTCTTGCATATTGTTGTCATCAATGTGGTTACTAATTATTATCTTTTTGTTGCCCAAATTAGAGAAGGTCCATTAGTTTATTAAGGGTGATGGGAGAGATTTATTTCTCTGGAACCAAAGGAAACTAAGGGTGATGGGAGAGATTTCTTTCCATGGAACCAAAGGAAACTAAGGGTGATGGGAGAGATTTCTTTCCACGGAACCAAAGGAAACTAAGGGTGATGGGAGAGATTTCTTTCCCTAGAACCAAAGGAAAGGAAATGCACAAAAGTAGTGATAGGAGATATTTCAATAAGTTGGGATAGTGAATTAATCAAACAACATAAACAATCTCTTGCCTAATAACATAGTTGTGAGAGAGAAGATATAGTAGATTGAAAGGCATCATTGATGGGAAATTGGTAGTAAGAACGGTAGTGTCAAGTAATCTCAACAATAAGCTTTCTTAAAGATAAATAAGAAACCTTCAACCCACACCATGTAGTCCCAACAAAGGGTAACAAAGGAGTTGGTGATGCATAATTATAGGAATTCAATATGATAAAAGAAGGGGAGAAAATAAAATGCATATATTTTCTATCTATGAAACTACAAGTTGATCAGTGGGTCATTACACTACTACTTGACAAAGAACTTTGATACCTCATTGCATGTATGGCATACTTCCTTGCCAAAATATCACAACACTTAGAGTCAAGACCATGAACTTGATATGTGTGTACTTTGATAGGGGGATTCATGTTTATATAGACATTGATTCACTTTGAGAGGCACAATTCCTGTAACTAATTTGGATTATTAGACGTTGTAATCATATGGATCCAATGAATTTAACATGAATTGGATCCCTATCCTTCCACATGGGCATCCATTCTCCCTGAGAAATGCAACAACCCCATCATCCGATGTGAGTTTGAGCTTTCCCTCTCAACATTTTGGGTTAGTAATTAACCTAAGATAGAACCTTATTCAATGCAACCATTTAGTTCCATTCAAATAGTGCTCTAGAAATCCTATTTGTATGATCTTGACGGGTCGAATTAGCCTGTCAAGCAGGTAAGGGAGAGTATTCGATGGAAAGCCCCAATTAGGCTCACTCTCATTTGGAATAACACTTCCAATCAGTATGTGGGTCTGGTTTCCATTGGTTGATTTGAGATGGAGAAGACAATTAGATTGCTTCTCACCAATTTTATCTAAATCTTGATCTAATCCTCTAGAGAAGAAACAAAATTAAAACTTTTAATCTACCTCTATTCTACTATAACCTATCCTAATCAGGAGCGATAGTAATAAGAATGAATATAGTAAATTATAGTGTTATTGAAAGCAAAAATAGCTCATACCAATCAACAACACATTAACATAATGAAATTCCAGATTTAATCACAATTAATTACATATAAAACTTGTAATATCATCGTTCTATTCATCAGGAATCATAACAATATGAGTAATCTTAAACACAATGCATAGAAATAATTCGTATGAAAAGAATTCAGAAAAAACCCACATCAAACATATCAGTAGAAAATTCCCTAATGCATTTGACAACAATTATGATCCCAAATGCCTTCTACTTCTTATTCATAAAGAGATAATAGTATCACCCATATGTACAATCTGCAAAAGTCCTTCTATCTTACTAGGAGCTCTCTTTTATAAGATATGAGAGTCTCTTTACATTCCATGTGACAGATACCTCTTTTCATTTCTCATTCTTCTACTTTGAATTACTCGTACTTTCAATTTAAAAAAATTTACAAAAATACAAGAATGTCAAGCATTTCCTGTGTTAGAAGATTGATTGTTGTTATTGATCTCAACCCTAGCCATTGGCATTTGGACCCCACAGNAACCCACATCAAACATATCAGTAGAAAATTCCCTAATGCATTTGACAACAATTATGATCCCAAATGCCTTCTACTTCTTATTCATAAAGAGATAATAGTATCACCCATATGTACAATTTATAATAGTATCACCCATATGTACTGCAAAAGTCCTTCTATCTTACTAGGAGCTCTCTTTTATAAGATATGAGAGTCTCTTTACATTCCATGTGACAGATACCTCTTTTCATTTCTCATTCTTCTACTTTGAATTACTCGTACTTTCAATTTAAAAAACTTTACAAAAATACAAGAATGTCAAGCATTTCCTGTGTTAGAAGATTGATTGTTGTTATTGATCTCAACCCTAGCCATTGGCATTTGGACCCCACAGTTGATCAAAGTATATATAAATGAAGGAAATTACACAGGAAGATACAACACCCATGGATGGATAGTAAAAGTCATATCGCTTCCGGTGGTATGTGGCACGTCACGTGGATCCTCACAGTTGAGAAGAAATGAATTTTTGAAGATGACAATGTGAATTGAAGCATAAACTACATGTCGGCCCTAATGTTAAAAGGAAGTGGCATAAAGGGTATAAATGTTAGTTTTTATAGCTTGTGAGGTACTCTGCATGTTTGTCTTGTATGCGGAAGTAACCTTATATTTGCATTACTGGACACTTGACTTTGTAATGGGTTTTTATAAAGTTGTAATAAAGTGTTTTTTTTATGTAAGTGACTTTTTAATAAAGTGTACCTCCTAATATTAAAGTGACTTTATTTCATAAAGTGCACTTATGTTATAAAGTGAAATTGTACTTTAATATTTAAGTGATTTATTTTGGAGGGAATGAACCATGTCCCTTGATTATGTAAAGGAAAGATTAGATCTTGGCCTTTGGATTTAGGGATGGGGAAGGTGAAAAGACACTTGGAAGGTGAAAGGTCATTTTTGAATTATAAGAGAATGCTTTGGGTAGTGTGCAAGACATAACAATGAGAAGAAGAGATTGAGAGATTTTCGAGAGAGCTTGAGAGAGGAAAGGGAAGCAAGCTGGGCACATTTCCCAAGGAAATTTTCTATTTTGAAGTTGTTGATATTTATTGATGTGTGGGTGGTCGTACTATACAGATCCATATAATCCGTATAGTAGAGAGGAGGGCACCATTTTCAAGGAAGTTTGTGGGCACAAAAATCGAGGTTGTTTTGAGCATTCCTTGCTACAGAAAGGGGTCGTACAACAGATTGTGGGCACATATTTCGAGGTGTTTTTTTCTGGGTGGGTCATACAACAATACGGATTTGGCATGTTTTCCAAGGAAAAAAATTTGGAGGGACTGTTTGAGTGCTATAAGTGGTTTTCTCTTGGCTATAAATGTAATCTTGTTGTTGATATAAATTTCCTGAAGTTAATAAAATCTCTCTCTCTTTGGGTGTTACCCACATTGGTGTTATAGCCCTAAAATACCCTACTCCTACATACATGGCTTTAGCCCTCTTACTTGCATATTTTGCCAAAGCACTGCTGAGAAGAACTTCTTAAAACACCATTTTTTAGAAGATGTACATGTCCTGCCCCATTACAACCCACGTACATACGCTTACTACACCACTACAACTAGTATACATATGCTTGTTGCACCATTATAGCCTAGGGTATGCTTGCAAAAGTTGCAAAAAATAAAATTTTGCAAGGAATTCGTTGAAATTCATGGGCTATTGGAGGTTTCCCAACCGATTCACCTATTATGGCTCGTCACCCAACTAAATAGCCATCCTTTTGGCCTATAAAAGGAGGTGTCGGGGTCTCATTTCAAATCTACAGATAAGAACAATGAAACTCTGCCTAATTTCACTTCCCCTCCTTGCCCAAGATTTTGCTGCCTTTTGTGAGATATTGCCTCAGCATTCCCTCATCAACCCATTCTCCCTAAATTCAATCCATTCCCTTCCTAAAGGTGATCAGAAGATTGAGAGAAGGAGTACTTTCAATGTGCACTTGGAGCATGGTAAAGAGGAGCTCGAACCAGGTCTGAGGAACAGTAGCCAACATAGATTGTAAGGTATAATCTTTGTACAATGAATAAAAGAATCATATTTTTGTGTCCCAAATGATGGTGTTTTGAGTATTTTTATTGATTTATACTTAACATTTAATATATAACCCTAACTCATGGATAGAATAACATGCGTGTAGTTCTTTCTTTGCCTATTTTTGGATGCAGGCCAGCCTTGGGAGGAGACGTGAAGTCAGTGGAACTACCAAGCTTGAGGAGATCATCACCAGACGTGGGATCAAAGGTATAGTTACCCGATCTCTTCTCTATTTTATTTATTTACATTAGTTTTGGTATGTTTGGGGTAGAGTAGAATTGATTGACTTTTAGACGATTATTCGCTTTGTCTAAATATTGAACCTTGGTGTAGTTAAAGGGGATTTTTCCTGCTAGTAGAACTGGCGACCATATTGGGGAAGCCTTTAGGGTTTTTTAGGGGATTTTGGGTTGTTTTATTAGTTTGTTTTCCTCTCAAGTTTCTTTCAAGTTTTTTGAGTCTGTCAAGGGATTTTGGTCACCTTTAGGTGCATACCAGTTGTCCCTGTCCTGTAAGACTATCTATTCTTTTCTTTTTTTGAAGAGATACAAAGGTGTATGCACCCTTTAGTGCGTCATCCCACATACATATGCATTATGCCCAGTAAACAACCTGCGTACATACGCAGGCTACTGAAGCAACTTCCCGCGTCTCTGTTTCAAGGAAGTTTTTGAAAAAGAGGGAGTTTGCCTCTTTCCTGATTGAATTTCACACTTATCAGGGATTTCTTGGATCAATCCAGAGTCTCTGTTTAATAGCCATAGCCTAGGTTTAGGTTTCAGTTTACTTGTTTTTCTGAGTCTTCTTGTGTTCACCCTTTAAAAGGTTTTTGAGCAAGTTGTTGAGTTGTAGATCTGTCTTCTTGGTTTCTTGATTGAATCCCTGTGGTCCGCAGTGGGATAAAGGTCTTTTCCAGTCTTGTTTCAGTTTCCTTTTTACTTGCTTTGAAAAAAGAAAAAGATTTATTTCAGTTTTTCTCTTTAAAGCAATTAAAAAAAAAATGTTTCCTTTTCAGTTTGGTAAAGTAGTTAAAGTTGGTTATGTGAAAAAAGGAAAAAGACTCTGTTTTTCAACTTCTTTCTTGATTTCTTGAAACATAAGTAGCTTGTAGTCAAGTGAAAGTAGGTTTTAGATTTTCTTTACAAGATCTTGAAAAGTTAGTTAAGAAAGGTTGATTAACAAAGAGTTAGTTATAAATCTTTGCTTTTTGAATTCAAAGTAATTTTGCTTTCAAGTGATTTAATTTTCTCCTCTTTTTCGTCTCTTGATCACACCATTAGTTCACTTCCGTACCTTGTGACTAAATCAAGCATTTAAAAAGAATAATTAATCTAAAATACACTAGACGTTTTTGTTTGTAGCATCAACCAACTAGTTTAGGGTTAGGGCCTTGAATTAGGTTGGAGAGGAAACTCTTCAGGGCCATTAAATCAAACATTTGAATCTGAGTTAGGGAATGTTTAAGTCCAGTTTCGTAAAAGCTATCCGAGACCCCCCTCTAACATAGGGGATAAAAACGAGGTCGCTTGAGGAAAGGAAGCAGAGATAACCCCTCCAAAGCTGAACTGAACGTAGTGTGGAAAACATATTGAGGATCTGTCTCGGGAGTAATATCGACTGCATTTTACTACGGAGCTTCGTGGACCTCAAATCTATTTGAGATCCTCTATTGTCTTCCATACGACTTTCTCTCGATACCCTTGATATATTTAAGACTTGTTATCCTGCTTATTGCGATCTGCCCGACTCTCGACTGTACCTACCTGGTGGCTCATTGGGAACTGGCAACTTAGTTCCCCATATTCTAGGGACTTACATGAGTGACTGCGGGGGTATACCGCGGTACCTGGGGCAGAAATTATATCATGCTCCACGGAGTATACCCGAAGGGTGCTTCCGTGTTTGAGTTGCACTTACATCATTTAGTTTCTCTAGTGTTGATTGGCATAACTGTCCTTCCAACTAGATAGTTAGTTGTTTGATTTGTCTTATAGGAAACATTTTAGTCTGTGCTTGGTGTTTAAATGCTAGTTAAGCCTTAATTTTTCAATTGATCATTTCACAAGGTGTAATATCAACAAATTCGTCGGTTTTGAAGGCTTCAGAACCTGTCGTCGGTTCCATTGGAGACACCTCCATCACTGTTACAATGAATACTTGACCAAGAAGGGTCATTCGAAGCAGTCGGGTCGCAAGAAACTATTCCCAAGCCCACTCCGTAAGGAGACTATTCAAATCCATAGGAACCTACAGTCTCTGACCTTGGGGAAGAATCTCTTAGGATGACCAACCCTCCGATCACTGGCTTGTCAGCATCGATCTTAGTTCAAGTTGTCCCTCCCAAGGTGACACCTTTTGAGCATCAACTAGTCTTGCATGCAGCAATTGAAGAGAATGTTGCTACGTCGTCTGGGATTCCTCATAATCCCATTATGACTACTTGATCTAAGGTGGATTTTGGTGGCCACCCACCTTTTCCGACGGGCTCAAAACAATTTTCTGGCAATTTTGGCAATTTACTATTTTTAGCAAGTTTTAACTTTTGGGGCCATTTTGAGGGCCTAAATGAAGGTTTTTCAAGATATAGGTTCTCAATGATATCAAAAGGAATTATTGAGCCCCCAAAATTAATCTCTTTGACAATACCTTTCCAACGAGCTATCATACGCCTAAAATGAAGATCGTATGCAAAAGTTACGACCCCAGGAAGTTGATGTACTAACTTACCCAAATGGGGCCTGCATGAATTTTGGTGCTTCATCTCCTAGGGTTAGTTTTTTGGATGTCTAGGGTTTTTTTCATTCCTGTTTATTGTAAAAAGGCCTTCAAAGCCTCATTGTACTCATCTTCTTGCAAATGCGAGTAGCCGTCACATCTTTTCTCAGAGATAAGCTGCCACCATTCTAGCGAGTCTTTCACTTTGTATTTTTACAGTCTCTGTACATTTATTTCATTAATAGAAATCGTGTATTACCATATCTTTGTGTTTATGGTTTCATCTCTACTATGTTTCTATTATATTATTGAATATCTGCGATATCTCTGTGCATTTCTTTATTATATCTCTGATCTCATTTCCTGTCGAAAATAATCTGGATCCCTACTACTTCAGAAAGCATCCTACCTCCTCTCCCACCTTCACCAGTCAGGACCATAGTGGTCTTGACTCCCTCTACTTCAGGCAGTGGTCTAGTACAGTTATTAGCATGGACCACTGCTCCATTTACTTAGAGTGTGATGGGCCCTCCCTTCTCATATGGGATGCCCGACTTTGTTTCGAACTCGGTTCTTACTTACTCCACCTTACAGACCATGGGTCTGGGGGCAGGGAGCTCAAACGCTCCCATGCAAGGGTCAACTGGGGGAACTTCAGTCCCTTTTAATGTCATCCCTTATGGTGGGGGTCATATACCTCTTCCATTTCCCTTGCTCGGAGCTTCTTTCCAATCACCAATCGGGTCGAATACTAATTATAGCTTATTTGGAGCAGGAAGTTTAGGACCTTTGTCTTACACAACTTTGATTGGATCTATGTCATTCTCTTTGTTTGATGCATTTGGGAGCAATTTTTTTTCTTCAGTTGTTGTATCGACTAGGGGCAACCCCGGTTTTGGACAACAGAGCCCCGTGCAGGGTACTATTCCTTCATAGGGAGCGACGACTAGATTTTTCTCAACTCAGGGTCTTTGGAATCCTTGGAAGGGATCAGTTCCCTTGCAAGGGATGTCGGTCGAGGGAAACCCCTTCCATGCTCAATGGAATCCTAGGCAGGGCTCTGTACCTATGCCCATCAGATCAGTTGGGGGCATCCCCTTTGAAAATCCTTGGAACTCAATGTAGGGAGAAATCCCCATGCAAGCTATGTTGTCCAATTACAGGAGTCAACCAATGATACCCCAACAGACACAATTTCTGTATGCTGGTCAAGGCCAAAGTTTCTACCAGAACCCTGGCCAACATTTCAAATTTTCCTGGCAACCTAGTGCCAATCAAACTCCAGGACCCTATTTTTTTGTACATAGTACTCAACCTAAACTACTTTTTTTGGAAACGCTACATCTGCCAAACTTGTTAAGGTTATTAAACAATCCAATTTGTCACAATCCACTTTGGCCCCTCATACCAATTAAGTTTCCCTCAAATATTTTGAAATTTGAAGGCAAGCCTGGCAAAGATCCAGGTGATCTTGTGACAACTTTTCATCTATGGTGCTCGTCAAACTCACTAAGGGATGAATTCGTCCAGTTGCACCTTTTTCAATGCACTCTTATGGGGGGTGCCGCAAAATGGTATATTGAGCTCAATCGCTCAAGGTATTCTTACTTCAATGACTTGGTGATGATCTTCTTGAACCATTTCTAGTTACCTGTGATATACAATGCCGACATAGAATTGTTGGCCAACTTTGAGAAAACCAAGGATGACCACATATCAGATCATATCCGAGAATGGCGACATTGAAAGAGCTTGCTTAAGGTCCAGGTCCCTTTGAATTTCTTGCTGGAGTGGTTCCTGAAGTCTTTGGTGCCATGCATATCCAAGGACGTAGCGACTTCTGGAGTGTTTTCAGAGGAGGAGGCGATAATGAGAGTACAATAGCTTGAACTAATCTACTCTTAGTTTGGCATGCTCTATGAGATGTTTCTAGATGCACCATGGTCTATTCTCGATAAGGCCAAGCAAAATTATGGACCCCATGCCGATGGTATTGTGGGCTCAGCACAAAACAAGACCACAGGCATGTTGTCAAATCAATTGCAACAAGTTTCGATACAACCGTCTATGGACAACCGGACTTCTAGTTTGGATGCTCCCCCTACCCAGACGTTGGATGTACACAGTGTGTAGTCAAAGAACTCTAATTTGAACCAACATCCTGAGAAAAAGATAAAAAAAATGGAACAAGAAGGGTAAGGGGGACAAAAAGGCTACCAACAACGTTGGCAGGAGAAAAATGAAGAAGAAGAATTYGAAGTATCTGTGTTATCTTTGCACGAAAGACCACCCGTTTCATCTGTTACCTTGGCTTGTAGAGGCCTAAAATGTTTTGGTGCAACAACAAACTGTTGTGCTGACAAACCCTTTTCCAGGAGGGAAAAACATGGCTCAGGCTTCAACGTCCATGAGCACGGTAGGGAGCAATCAGGGACCCCCCACGCCTATTAACCCGGTGCCTAATATTTACATGATGAATTCTGAGGCTAATATAGCGACTAGGGCTCAATATTATGGAATGTCGGAATCTGTCAAAAAGGGAAAAGAAGCCACGAACCCATCAACTCCTTTACAGATAGAGAAGTTGGCAGATGAAGTGATGAATCACATCCCAAAAGGTGCGTTCAAAAAGGATTCTCATAATCCAAGTGCGGGGGCCACCCATAACTACTCCTTTGTAGAATATTTAGCACAGACCCCTTGTGCAATGTCTTCTTTAGAGGTCCTCTAGAATTTCCCTTCGCAAAGAAAAGCATTGTTATCCACCTTGGGATCGACAAAGACTTGTAACCCAGGAGCGATCATTTTTTATCCAACCGACTTGAAACCTTGTCTCCTTTATCACGTTGCGTTTCAGATAGTAGTGGCTTACACCACAAAATATTTTACTCAGAACATTTTCCATACAGTTGTTGACAAGGGTTCCTTGACATGTGTGATGTCGTTAGCGTGTTGGAAGTCCATTTGCCAACCCGATTTTTCTCCATCGCCTATGTTTCTTACGACGTTTGACGATCGGTCATTCATACCACATGGGATCATTCCTTCTTTCCCCGTGCAATTGGGAGGAAAAATCGTGTGTGTCGAAGTTGAAGTGGTCGATACACCTCTTGACTACAACTTGTTGTCAGGAAGGAATTGGACTTATGCGATGCATGTAGTGGTTGCTACGGTTTTTTGGGTCTTGTGTTTTCCACATAAGGGCTAGATTGTGACCATTGACCAGTTGTCCTTCGACCATCCTGACCCTTCATCGGGGGCTTCCATGGTCCTGATGATTGATAATCCGTAGCCTGACATTGTCAACTTAGGTGTTGGTTTGTTTTCTTCATTGATGGGAACTTTTGATTACTCATCGGCTTCTGGTGATGTCAAGATTATATCGGTTGTTCTCGACCATCCTAGGGCTGCAATGTTTCAAGTGTCGTCATTTCGAATGACTTAATTTAAAAATCCTTGGACTCTACCTTACCCATCAGATTCAATGGAAGGGACAAGGAATTATGGCATGGCCATGCCCTTATTCGTGGCTGAGGTTGCATACAACATTGTCTAGCAAACTTCGGCTAGCCTCGATCTGACTTCCCCACAGGAGTTAGATCCAATCCTCGAGCCTATTTGGGCTCAATTTTCTCTTGCCATTGAATATCCCTTAGACCTAGTCTTTCCCTCTAACGAGGCGATTCTCGAGGCATTGACTGGTACTGATGGACCTTGGGAGGATCTACATCATAGATCTTACTTCCTTCCCGATTTAAGGAGAATAGAGGTGGGAGAATTTGTTTCGACCATGAATGGAGATAGGTCTTGTCTTGTTAATCCTTTGGTTATGCACGCAGTTTATTCTGAGGGTAATATGGTAAGTGTCGCTAAAATGATTCCAATAGATATATCCAAAACCCCTAGCATTGTGGAGAATGTTTTCTTCAGAGTGGATTGCTCCTTCGAAGAGATTCAAACTTATACTGATTTATTCAAGGAGTTTCACAATGTTTTTTCCTGGACTTACGAGGAGAAGCCAGGAATTGAGCCAAGAATTGTTGAGAATGAAACCACGACTTATCTTGATGCCAAGTCGGTCTGGCAGAAGCTTCGTCCAGTGAATCCTTGAAAAGAAGCAACAATTAAGGCAGAAGTAGAAAAATTATTCAAAGCCGGTTTTATCTACCCCGTAGAGTTGATGGAATGGGTATCAAACCCAGTTCCAGTTAATAAGAAACAAGGTATGATTCGCATATGCATGGACTTCCATGATTTGAACAAGGCATGTCCGAAGGATAATTTTCCCATTCCTTTCGTCGATCATATTTTCGATGAATGCACTGACTTCGAGGTCTTTTCATTTATGGATGGTTTCTCGGGATATAACTAGTTTCAGATCAAACCCGAAGACCAACATAAAACAAATTTTATTTGTCCTTGGGGCACATTCGCATATCGTAAGATGTATTTTGGCCTGAAGAATGTTGGGGCAACCTTTCATCGACCCATGTCATTTTCTTTTCATGACCTTAGAGATATAGTCGAGGTGTATCTTGATGATCTAGCATCACGCTCTCCCAAGATATCTGATCATCCCGCTCATCTTCTACTAATGTTTGAACGATGTCGCTACTATCGGATTCACTTGAATCCTAACAAGTGAATTTTCTATGTGACGTCATGTCATCTCTTAGGGTTTATTGTTTCTACAACAATTATCATGGTCAATCCTCTCAAGGTTGAGGCGATATTTCAATTGTCTCCCCCATGTATGATACCCCAGCTTCAGAGCTTATAGGGGAAAGATAACTTTCTTCGGCATTTTGTCTTGAATTATACCGAGATCACTAAAGGGTTTATGCGTATCTTGAAAAAGGGAGTCCCATTTTGTTGGGATGAATCCACTCAATGCTCTTTTGAAGATTTGAAACACGCCCTGATGTCTGCCCCTCTGCTCCAACCTCCCGATTATAATAGATATTTCTTGTTGTATTTGGCCACTACATAAACGATCGTCGGCATGGTCTTGGTCAAGAAGATGATCTGCTTAAAGAAAATGTTATATATTACCTTAGTTGAGGCTTGGTTGAGCCGGAACTCAACTATTCTCATGTTGAGAAACTTGCTTTAGTAGTCCTTCATGCTGTCCAACGGTCCGTCACTACGTTTTGCTTCATAATACCATTGCCATTGCCATTGTGAACCCTTTTCAATATGTGTTAACACGACGGGTCATTGGCGGAAAGGTTAGTAGATGGATTGTAATCCTCCATAATTTTGACTTGGATTTTGTTTCCATGAAATCAAAAAAGTCATTGGTCTTTGCCGAATGTATTTCAAAACTTTTGTTTGAGTCTAGTGATATCACGCCGGAAGAATCGCCTATCAAAGGAGATATTTTTCTAATTGCATCTTCGGACCTCTGGTATGGAGATATAATAGTCTATCTCTAGACTTTGAAGTTCCCCACTTCTACTTCCCGTGATGAGCATCGACGAATTCACCATCAAGAACAAAACTATCTCATACTCGATGACACTTTGTATCGTCGAGGTATAGATTGCATTCTTTGCTGATGCCTTATCCATGAAGAAGCATAACTCATTTTGAATGATTTCCACACTGGAGCATGTGGCGATCAATTTTATGGGTTGGAAACAACCCAAAAGATTCTACTTCCAGGTTACTTCTGGCATTTGTAAATCAAGGATTGCATTGAGGTGGTCAAGAAGTGCCACCCATGTCAGATATTCTGTCGGAAGATGCGGTGATCCAGATTATTTTCGGCACAAAAATGAGAGCGGAGATATAATAAAGAAATGCAGAGAGATATTGCAGATATTCAATAATATAAAAAAAATGTATCAGAGATGGAACCATAAACATAGATATACAGTAATACACAAATTCTATTAATGAAAGAAATGTACAGAGACTATAAAAATGCAGAGTGAAAGACTCGCTAGAATGGTGGAAACTTATCTCTGAGAAGAGATGTGACGGCTACTCGCATTCACAAGAAGATGATTACAGTGAGGATCTGAAGGCCTTTTTACAATAAACAGGAATTCCAAAAACCATATACATCCAAGAAAACCTAACCCCTAGGAGATGAAGTGCCAAAAGTCACGTGGGCCCCATTTGGGTAAGTTAGTACATCAACTTCCCGGGGTTGTAACTTTTGCATACGATTTCCATTTTAGGCATATGAAAGCCCATTGGAAAGGTATCGTCTAGGAGATTCATTTTGGCACTCAATCATGCCTTTGGCTATAATTGAGAAGCTCTATGTTAAAAAACCTTCATTTGGGCCCGCAAAATAACCTCGGAAGTTAAAGCTGCTAAAAATAGTAAATTACGAAAATTGCCAGAAAACTGTTTTGAGCCAGTTGGAAAAGGTGGGTGGCCACCAATATCCACTTGGATCATGCGGGAACATCTTTCTCCCATGTTTATTTCCATCGTTGTTGGTCCTTTCACCAAGTGGGGGATTGATTTTACTACATGTGACCCGAATTCAGCCAGGGGACATCGTTACATCATCGTAGCAGTAGACTACTTCAAAAAGTGGGTCGAGGCTATGCCAACATTTAAAAATGATGGAGAAAGAAAGGCTCTTTTCATTTTTAATCAGATAGTATCAAGGTTCAGAATCCCAAAGGACATTGTCACTCACCATGGCAGTCACTTCCAAAACAAAATGATGGCTGAGTTAATGTCAAAGCTTGGGTTTAGGAAAGAACATTCATCAACTTATTACCCACAAGCGAATGGTTAGGTTGAAGCTGTGAATAAGTCACTCAAGACTATTCTTCAGCAGACGATCAATTCTACCAAGTGAAATTGGCATTTGATGTTGTACTTAGCGTTGTGGGCCTATCGAACGTCTGTGAATACTACCATTGTTTTTTCACCTTTTCAACTTGTATACAAGCTAGAAGTAGTCTTACCTATTGAGTGTCAAATTCCTTCTTTGAAGTTGGAAGTAGAGTTATTTCCGGAAACGTCACCGCTTGAGGAACACCTATTATATCTCGAGCATCTCGATGAGTAGCGTCGTAATAAAGGCTTGGCCAATGAGGCTCATAAGCAATGAGTCAAGTGTCAATATGATCAATCTGTTCATCCTCAAATTTTTTTCGAAGGCGATCTTGTCCTGGTCTATGATCAAGACAAAGATCCCCCGGGGGAAGGCAAGTTCAAACTCATGTGGTTCAGACCATTCATTGTGAAAGAGGTCTTGAAGAAGGGCGCTTACTATTTGGCTAATTTTGAAGGAAATGCCTTGGCAAAGCATAGAAATGAGCTCTACCTCAAGAAGTATTACTCTTAGGTTGGTCACCAGGGTGATTTCTTATACATATGTATAATTTCTTATACATTTTTTGTCTTTTTGTTTTGTGGACGTGTAGTTATTTATGTCTTCTTTTTCATTGTGGCAGATGTCAAGTGAATCAGAGGTGTTTTTTGGATTCATGGACAACACTAGCTGACACACTCAGAGGCTTTCTTCCACAGCTTGGGTGATTTTCACACCTGGAGGCCAGTTGCTATCTTCCAGAGGTATTTGTCTAGGTGATGCTACAAACAATGTCGTCGAGTACAATGTAGTGATAGCGTTTCTTCGCGACCCTTTGTCGCATGGCATTTCACACCTCTGGGTCTACCTAGATGCTCAACTGGTTGTGTCCTACTTAAATGGAGTTTACCATGTTTATGATCCCACTTTGCACCGATGCTTCCTTAGGGTACGTCTCTTATAACGTTATTTCCATTACATTACGTATATCCATGTTCCTAGGAGATTTAATCATATGACAGATACTCTAGCTAATCGAATATTAGATTGGCATGTTGCACACGTATAGAAAGAGAAGCATACACATACACATGTACATACATTTGTAATAAAAATGTGATCCATAAAGTAGAAAATATATGTATATATATATATATATATCAAAAAGTGTCATGAGTACATAGGTGGGCGTGAGCGCCTCAAAAAATAATGTTTAATATACATCGTTGGGCTTATGCCCTCAAAAAATAGATGTTCAAAAGGTTCCCTCRACACATATAAAGTCTAGCCTATCTAATCTCGGGGCCTATTGGCCCTGCCATAATGCACCRTGGCATTGGACAAATGACGAAAAGGTTGAGCCCACATCCGTGGCACCCCCACTACATGAGGTTGCATGGAAGGCGGGAGATCCGCGATCTCGATCATGGGAACTGTGCTAGAGGTCCCCCTGCTTTTACTAGTCCACTGACTGTTGCTGGTCCTACCTCTGGTCGAGGACGTCATCGAGTCCTTGTGAAGTCTACTGGGTGCACTGGTCCCACATCTATACATAGGAGATACACAAGAGTCAGTACTCTATACACATATGAAAATGATATATATAAAATCAATTAAAATTTAAATAACATTAAAAAACAATTTACCTATCTTCCCTCACTCCTCTTCAGGAGGCA
>JASDQU010100367.1:79637-93055 GCA_032191745.1 Picea mariana
AACTGAAGTTCTTGTTGGCATGTTGTCGACACTCTGTCAGCTATCTCTTCATGTACATAAGCATGGTCGTGCTCCAGTAAAAAATATGTGCCTCCTGACACTAAATGGCACAGTGCATGTGTGCCCGAGAGACCTGGTGTAGGACTGTGGATCCAGTAATCTTCACAATCAGTAATAAGATCACCTGAAGAGTCAAGCTGGTGATTTTATGTATAGGGACATGAGAACCTACCTTCTCAGTGCCATCCTCACAATACATCCAGATGTAGTCCTCGATGTTGAAAGTCCCAGGGGAATGGTTCGTAAATTGATTGGTTCCCCTCTCCTCGAGAGGCTCACCAGGAAGTAAATGTCCTTAGTCATTGGAGTCAATGACTACCCCTCTAACATGAATGTCTCTGCATCTGGGTGCCAATAATCAACAAGGGCGTTAAGTAACCTGGGTTGGGCCCTCATGAAAGGAAACTGGAAGAACTTCCATATCCCACACTGTTTTAGTGCGTCGATGGCTGCAGGATCCTCTTCGCCTAAAATATATATGTCCTCGTGTTCCCTCTTCCTCCAATGGACATACATCATGTCCCATGGAAAAATGGAGGAATTTAGGTCTCGCCTTTTAATTTTTTCAAAGCTTGCTTGGGTGTACGCGGGATGCATTGGCCACAGTCACGTATGTACATGGGTAGAGTGTTTTCCGTCTGAGTACATACATGGGCTATCCTTGGAAAACCCATGTACACACAAGGCCTCTCTTTTTAGGAGAGCGTGCCCCGTCTAAAACAAAATTAAATGCATAAATGAGTAATTGAAATGAAAGAGGGATGAAATTGTACTTACTTGGTCCAAGAGGAAGTTCGTTTCGTCCACTGAAGCTCTCAGAATCAACTTCTTTAGCAAAGGGGTTTTTCTCCTTTTGGTTAATTTTCAAATTGCAATAGTGAAAATGAGTTGCTAACTTTTATTTATAGACTTTTTTGGCCCTTTTTGCCAACTTTTGACTCCCTTTGTCATTTTTTCCTGGCTTGGTGATCACTTGATTTCGATTCTAAGTTTCTTATTGGACATTCCAGTACACTTTTCTATTTGGTTTGGTAAACTTTCTGGGGATGGGTCACTTTTTGGTATCCTTTGGTAAAATCCGTTTTTCCAACTTTTTGTATATAAGTTAGGATTTCGCCTCCATTGTCTGCATCTCATTGACTTTTCCACTTTTCCATATGATTGACCCCACCCAAGTGTGACACATAACCTTCATTGATGCTCTAGAAGTGTCATAATTAGGTGGTAGAGCCTACTTGTACATGGATGCCCTAGGTATATCCTTGTTGCATTTTGGCATCCATGCTGTCAGTAATGACTATAGGCTCGAGATTCCTTGTTAGTCCTGTCATGATTAAGAGATCAAGCCTCATTTGTTTGATGCACCATCATTCTTGGCCTTACCCTCGGGACTCCTAAATGAGCACACTTTGTTGTCTTTCAAGCTTGCTTTACAATTCGAAAGCAACATCCGATGAGACTGTATTTATGATTTTCAATCTTATCTAGATTAACTGAGAAAAGTAGCCCCCTAGAGTCTTATTTAAGCCCTTTTCAGACTCTCTAAACATGAAAATATTGTCAAGCGATCTTGTTGTCCTTCACGCTTGCCAAACTGAAATTTGAAGGCATGTCTGTTCGACGGTAGTTTACCCCTTTTTTGGTCCAAACGGTCAATTTCACGAATAAAGATATGCTCTAGGAAATTCGATTCAAAAGAAGAGTATTATCAGGTGTAAGTTTAACCATTTTTTGGGCCTGAGGGACTAAATATTTGAAAAAGGAACATTCTTCTTGGTTTTGGTTTATCACCATTTCCGGGCCTTGGATATTACTTACAAAAAAGGAACCSCCCTAGAGTCCATAGTTAAGCTCTTTTCAGACTCTCTAAAATTGAAAAGATCATTGAGTAATCTTGTTCCTTCACACTCGTTAAATTGGTCAAAAATAACATATATTGACATGATTTTAATCCTTTTTCCAGCCTATAGATTATAGCGGAAAAAGGTACGCCTCAGGAGAMTCGTCTCGCCAGGAGATTTCTCCTCAGTAACTTTTATACTTTTTCAGGATAAGGAGACTAAACTCATAAAAAGGCAGTGAGTCCATAGTTAATCTCTTTTCAGACTCCTTAAAATTGAAAATATTTCTGAGTGATCTTTTTTGTGTCACACTCGTTAAAATGGTTTTGAATAGATGTATTTTCTATGCAAGTTTACCCCTTTTTCAAACCGATTGGACTATCTCCAAAAAAGGTACTCCCTAGAGTCTTCTTTCACATTTTTTCAGACTCTCTAAATGTGAAAAAACTATCGAGCTTACCTTCTCTAGGATCGTAAAAATTACATTGAAGGGGTCTCATTGTGTTTTGATCAATTGAATTTGCATCTTTGCATATTTGGCCTAATGACGACTCCATGTTTCTCTCAACTGAACTTTTGAAGCATGCCTTATATGCAAGACTTGTAGCACTACTTGCCTTTGTGACTTGACACCTTGAGCCATGGAGGAATTTTCCTGGAGTGTCCCTTTCTTGCACATGTCTCCTTTCTTTGAGCATTAGTATGTTCCTTGCACCTAGAAATAATATGCTTGTTTCCGACACTCGTTCCTCCTTTGTAATGTAACATTCTTTTATTTTTTTTCAAGCTTTCAAAAAATTGAAAAAGATAAAAAAATAAAATATTCCAAAAAGAGGGGACAGGAAATATGTATTATTTTTTTAGTAGCACAAAAATTCTCCCTTGGACAAAGCACATCCTTTCGTTTGTTCATAAAGCATTGGGATCTAGTATGAACTTAGGAATTTGTTCTCGTAACATAGAGCTGTGTTTTCCTTTGTTTGGTTACTCTTCCAAACACATGGAGAGTTTGCGTTCCCTCTTGCATCATGAACTTATGTCAATGTCACGCTGCTTGAGTCTGATCATATTTCATGATTTTTTCCAAGGGAATTTTCACCCAACCTGAGTTGACCTCTTTGTAGTTTGTCTCTTGACCTCATGACAACCATCACAGGAGTCCAGTCAATCCTGTTTCAAAATCGACGAGGTTCTATGCCTGATCATCGAGATCCTCATGTCTTTTCCCAATGAGTTGTTGAAGACCTTAGGGTAGTGATTTATACACTTCCATTGTACTCCTACCTGAGTTTTTAATATCTTGAAGTTGTTTCTTGAGCTCTAAAGGCCTCATCTACAGCCACAGGCTTCACTAGATTCTAAGTTCTCGAAGATGGATACTATGACTTGTATATATTCGATTGATTTTGAGATGTAGATTTGTTGTGTATTTCTCGCGGATACACTTTATATAGTTATCTGACATGGATCTATAGTGTATTTGATTGGAAATCATGATTTTCTTCATCCCGAGCATGGGCATGCCCGCCTCAGAGAGACAATTGTTGATTTTGTAGATGGCACCTCCCAAACTCTGGTATCGAGCTGACTCGATTTCATACATTGGTGAATATATTGTAAAGTATTTCAGCCATCAGTTGCTCTTTTGACCTCACACATTAGGGGGAATTTGTTATAGCCCTAAAATTCCCTACTCCTGCATACATGGCCTTGGCTCTCTTACTTGCATATTTTGCCAAAGAACTACTGAGAATAACTTCTTAAAATTTTTTTTTTTAGAATATGTACACGTCCTGCACCATTACAGCCCGTGTACATATGCTTGATGCACCACTACAACTAGCGTACATACACTTGCTGCACCATTACAACCCATGTATGCTTGCAAAATTTGCAAAAAACAAAAAGTTGCAAGGAATTCGTTGAAATTCAAGAGCTATTGGAGGTTTCCCAACTGATTCACCTGCTATGGCCTATCACCCAACCAAATAACCATCCTTTTGGCACATAAAAGGAGGTGTTTGGGTCTCATTTCAAATTTAAGCATAAGAATAGTGAAACTATGCCCAATTTCACTTCCCCTCCGTGCCCAAGTTTTTGCTTCCTTTTGTGAGATATTGCCTCAACATTCCCTCATCAACCCCTTCTCCCTCAATTCAACCCATTCCCATCCTAGAGGTGATCAAAATATTGAGCGAAGGAGTCCTTTCATGGTGCACTTGGAGCTTGGTAAAGAGGAGCCCGGACCAGGTTTGCAAAATGGTAGCCAACACATATTGTAAGGTATACTCTTTGTATGATGAATAAAAGAATCACATTTTCCTGCCCCAAATGATGGTGTTTTGAGTATTTTTATTGATTTATACTTAACATTTAATATCTAACCCTAACTCATGGATATAATAACATGCTTGTAGTTCTTTGGTTTCCTATTTTTGGATGTAGGTCATCCTTGGGAGGAGACATGAAGTCAGTGGAACTACCAATATTGAGGAGATCATCACCAGATGTGGGATCAAAGGTATAGTTACCCGATCTCTTATCTATTTTCTTTCTCTACATTAGTTTTGGCATGTTTGGGGTACAATATAGTTGATTGAATTTTAGACGGTTGTTCTCTCTGTCTACATCTTGAACCCTGGTGTAGTTAAAGGGGTTTTCCCCTGCTAGCAATTGGGGTTTTCCCTGGCTGGTTGCCTAAATTTTCGAGTTTTACATGGATGTATAATTTTTGTTCATTGTGTTTATTCCACTGCAAAAGTGCTTGGCAATGTGTATTTTTTCTCATAATATTTTCTGAATGTGGTTTTATACATTTCAGAATTGATAGATGAGATTTATCTCTAGGTTGCTACATGTATGACAAAATTTAGTGCATGTTGATTTTGTCATTAAATTTCTACATGGTATCAGAGTTTGGGCTCTAAGTTACAGTGAGTAGTGATATTTTTTGGGCAAGGTTTGAAGGGGGAAGCTTGATTTTTTTTTTTCCATTGAATAGTTGATAGGGAGATGGTTGTTTGCATCAGGTATGAGGACCGATTGGATGAGATTTCCAACTATTTAAAATGGAAAGTCAAGATGTTAGCTATTCTCAGGGAGAACAAAATTTGGAACTTTGTTAGCACCATAGTTGTTGTTCCATCATCATACCCTATAGATTTGAATTTTCATGAGGTAAAGGAGGCCAAAGCTCAGAGGATTATTCTGGATGGGGTGAAGGGACACCTTATTCCACACTTGGATGAGAAGAAGACAACCAAAGAAACGTGGGATGCACTTAAAACTTGTATGAGGTGAAGAATGAAAACCAAAAGATGGCCTTGAAGGATAAACCACATGATACCAAGATGAGTAAGGGGGAGACTATGTATTCTTATCTTACCCGAGTAGCTCAAGTGAAAGATGAGATGGCTGCAGTTGGGGAGGTCATATCAGATTTGGTGTTGGTGAGGATAGCCTTGAAAGGCTTCACCAAGGAATGGGAAGTCTTCGTGAAGTGTGTGGTGGGTCGTAAGAATCTTCCAGATTGGAGAATACTGTGGGAAAATTTCACTTAGGAGGAGATTCAGGAAGGATCTCAGAGCAGTGGAGAGAAGACATATGGAGCTGATGAAGATGTTTCTCTTACTACAAATGGAAAGGGGAAGAAGAAAGGAAATTCCAGGAGGGACTTGAGTAAATTCAGATGTTACTATTGTAACTAGTTGGGGCACCTTACTTCTCGGTGTCCCAAGAGGAAGAAGAAGAAGAAATAGGAGGGGCCTGATACAACTGCTACAGTAGCCATGGAGGAATTTTCTTGCAAGTTTGATAAGGAATTTTCTTTGGTTACTTTAGTATCCAGTGTCGATAGTGGAGGATTTGGGGGTGATAAAAGATGGATTGTTGACAGTGGAGCCTCTTGTCACATGACGAGAATCTGATGAGTATTCCTTATTATCACAGAGATAGGTCCTGACTGAATGGTGGAGAGTGAAGGTGGTATGGCGCGAGCTGTATGTGGATTTGGAAGGGTTAGATTTTGACTCGAGTATGGAGGATTACTAGATCTTGATGGATTTCTCTTTGTTCTAGGGTTAAGGGCTAACTTGATCTCAGTCTCATCCTTGGAGGATATTGGATATTGTACATTGTTCAAGAGGAAACATGCATTTATCTATAGGGAGAGAGTGGACCCGATTGACCCACAACTTATTGATGATTGGGTGGATAAGTTGTACATGTTGCGATGACAACCTTCAGGTTATGATTCAACATTGGATGAGGAGAAGGAGGCTCTTGAGACTATGGTGGGCCCAAGTATTCAGTCTTGCATTCTAAGAGAAGAGAGGGACTCTCTTTTGATCACTGACAGGAGGCTCATTTGGTGTGATCAATCCAATGCTCAGGGTGGAATGGATTCTCCTAGGAGCTCAGGGTTCAAAGTGGCTATCATGAGAATATCTTCTGGTTCAAGTTATGTGCAAGTTTTAGCGATGGATCTAGGTTCAAAGGGAGCTCCTACTGGGAACAGTGTGATGGGACTGAATGATGGTGATGGAAGCGAGTACATCCCTCGCTAAGAGGGAGTGTTAAATTTTATATCTCAGGAGGTACTTGGCATGTTTGTCTTGTATGTGTAAGTGACCTTATATTTGCATTACTAGACACTTGACTTTGTAATGGGTTTCTATAAAGTTGTAATAAAGTGGTTCTTTTATGTTGTAATAAAGTGGTTCTTTTATATTTGCATTACTCCGCATGGTGAACTTTTTATAAAGTTGTAATAAAGTGTACCTTCTAATATTAAAGTGATGTTAATTCATAAATTGCACTTATGTTATAAAGTGAAATTGTACTTTAATATCTTGAGTGATTTATTTTGGAGGGAATGAATTATGTTCCTTGATTATGTAAAGGTAAGATTAGATCTTGGCCTTTGGATTTAGGGATGGGGAAGGTGAAAAGACACTTGGAAAGTGAAAGGTCATTTTCAAATTATAAGAGAATGCATTGGGTAGTGTGCAAGACACAACAATGAGAAGAAGAGATTAAAAGATTTCCTAGAGATAGTGAGAGAAGAAAGGGAAACAAATTGGGTGCATTTCCCAAGGAAATTTTCTATTTTGAAGTTGCTAATATTTATTGTTGTGTGGGAGGTCGTACTGTACGAATTCGTACAACCCGTACATCGAGGAGGAGGGTACATTTTTCAAGGCAGTTTGTGGCAATGAAAATAGAGGTTGTTTTGAGCATTCCTTGCTACATAAAGGGGTTGTATAGATCATTCCATACAACATATTATGGGAACATATTTCGAGGTGTTGTTTTCTGGGTGGGTCGTACAGTAGTACTAATTTGGCATGTTTTCCAAGGTTGAAAGTTTGGAGGGACTATTTGGGTGCTATAAGTGGGTTTCTATTGTCTGTAAATGTAATCTTGTTGTTGATATAACTTTCCTAGAGCTGTTCAATGTAATTGTTGTTCATTGTGTTTATTCTGCTGCAAAAGAGCTTCGCAATGTGTGTTTTGGCTCATAATATTTTTTGAATGTGGGTTTATACATTTCAGAGTTCGTAGATGACAGTTATCTCTAGGTTGCTAAGTGTATGAAAAAATTTAGTGCATGTTGATTTTTCCATTAAATTTCTACAATAAATACATCTCATTATACATTCATTTTTTAACACATACAAGTTTATTAATGAGAAAGGAGTTCTAATTTGAATTTGTGAGGAAATCAGAAGTAAAGAAGGCCAAATTTCAAGGGAGGATGAAGTCTTTTGGTGATGTGTTCTAAGGTATGTTATTTATAGGTCATCTTACCATTTTCTCGATAACTTTGTTTCTAGAACGATTCAGATGGTGAAATTTGGAGGATATTGTGAAGACATATCAAGGTACACGTGGTAAAAATTTCATCTCTTGATTCACTATGGTGCTTAAGATACACTCTGTGGAAGATAGGGTTTTTGACTATTCATGAAGCTAGTCATAAACATGTGTTCTTAGTAAAATAGTCATAAAGTCTTCATAGAGAATCCAAATGAAGTGAGACCAATTACATTGGAAATAGTATGGGATTTGGTTTCTTTTGTCCAAATTTCATAATAGGATGTTAAATATTGAGCATGTGGCATGTTGTACATGTTCACTCTCATGAATATGCTAGAATTGTATAAGGTCTATCATTTTCTCTATAACTCCTTTTATGGGAGGATTCAAGGAGTGAAACTTGGAGAATTATAGAGAATACATTGAGGAATATTAGATATAGGATTAGAGTATTCCAAGAAGTGAAGAATTGTAGAATTTGAATAAGTCTCAGGAAGAATTACCAGGTTCTAAGTGATGGTTGGTTGATGGTGATAATTTAACATAAAGTTTTATTACCTCTCATATATTCTTGGGTGGAAGGAAGGGGAAAGAATAGAGAGGTCAATCCTCTATTGATATTGGAGGATTGTATATTCCTTTTGGAGGCTTATTCCTCCCTTTATATTTGGAAGCTGTAGCTTCCCTTGGAAGTCGTTGCTTCCCTTGAACAATAACTATTGATTCCTTCTCATATATTATGGTGTATTGGTGTAACTCTTATACTATTGCTCATTGTTAATTGGATATGCTATCACTAAGTAAATTACCTAGGATGAGGAAGAAACTCACAAAGTTAACCACATAACCACTTTAGAATTGAAACTATCCTTTTAGCTCAGAGACGGATCTATCTTGTCACTTGATCTATAAAGATGGATTTTCTTTGAGGAATAGTGGCTAGATTTTTGAATAGGTTATAATATTTCATGGGGTTTGCTGGCAATAAGAAAGGGATCTATTTGGGAAATGGAGTCAATCTTTGAAAGCAAATGAACACAATGTTTGGTAGGTAGAGATATCAAGGAAGAAAATGCTAGGTAGGTGATGATCTTTCAATTTTTTAAATTTTTTTGGTAGGATGGAAGAGATAGGATACATATAACAACAATCATATCACCATGAAATATTAATTCTATCGAGTTAAGAAAGAAAAACAAAATTTAAATTCTTTGAATATAAAGCACTATTTAGATGAATTTCAGACCCTTTGATATACAATTTAAACATATGAAAAGTTGCATATGAAAGTTAAAGTAAACTAGAAGAACATACATAAAAATAAACACATACTTCAGGTCATCAACACAAGAATCTTTGGTATGAAAAATCTCTAGACATCTTCACTAGTATTTCATTCAAATTTAGAAGTTTGTACAATATTTAGATCAGATTTTTCCTTTATACTTATGCCAGCCCTTAGCACATTCAAAGTTCTCAAATATATAGATAAACTACCTTCCTAGGCTAGAGAAGTCGAAATCCCCTTCTATCTTATGGTTTTGTATCTGATTACATAAAAAAGAAGACAAACTCTATACTACTTGCTAAAAATAGCAAATTTCTTTTTGATGGAAAATGGGGGTCAAAGATAACATCATATCTCTCGAATCACAATATATGTTACAACAATATGGGAGGTTTTTGGAGATGAACCCATTCTTTATAAAAATTTCTTCTAGTTTTTGAAAATTATTCTCCATATTCTCGATATCCATGCCCAAAGATGATGACTAAAACAGGAAAACATTAAATGCTTAAATATGGAAAAATGGGCTGTAAAGATTCATTCAAATCTCCCAAAATATGACACCTGTGTAAAACATGAGAGATGATTTTGTTATTGGGTCCATTCTTGAAACAATCCTTGTTTTTTTTTCAAAAAACAACTCCAGTTGTTCAAAACGTGATCTTGAAGTTGACTGCAAAAAATAGTAATTTCTAGAATTTGCATAGCTTTCCCTCCAGACTTTGTGTAGCGTGTTTGATTTATTAAAAAAAATCATTTAGGTGGTGGATGCAATATTTCTGGAGGCTAAACATGAGTCTTGTATCATCCATCAATCATTATCCAATTTCCTTTAACCCTCTGTGTACCTACAACACTTGCATAGTGAGCTAGTGTGATGTGTTGTGTAAATGTGACCTTTAGCATTTGTGTAGTGCGCTTTGCACAACATATCTAGATTTTTATTCAAGACTTGTCCAAATGGCGGATACAACATCTTTGGGGGATAATCATGACTACTAGGCTAATAACCAATAATTTCCCAATGTTTATCATCTTTAAATATGCTTGCAGCATTTGCATAGTGCAAAGTTGCTACACAAACTCTGTACAATGCAATTTTCAGCAAAACTCAAAACTGTTGTATTTTCAAGGGTTCCTAAAAAAAAAATGGTGCAGGCATGAACCTAAATCTCAGCCACCTCTGCAAGCAACTCTAACTTCCCTCTAGCTTCATCCTCAACTTTCATTCTCATCTTGAGGGACCTATTTTATTTTTTCAATGATAGGTTTTGTCTTTTCAAGCTTCTTACCTGTCTGAACAACAGTGCACTTTTTCTCATTTTTGACTGAGCAATTGAGAGAGATGCACAAATAAAAATGGGACTGATAAATATGAGAAGGCTAAAAGGATGAAATATGTCAGTAAACTTTGCACAACGAGAAACAAGGCTAAGGTTTACTCCATTATCAAAGGGTTCATCATAGGGCACAACTAATTTTGGATCTCAGGTTTGTAGGTGTAGAGTATTTGGTAGACACTAGGCTTTACCTTTCAACACTTGTGAAACGAAAATAGGGGATGCATAGCATGTTATTAGGTATTTGCGTAGAGGGTGGATTAATTCAATTTTGATGTGGAGAAGAGGTCTAATCATTGGAAGAGGATGTTGAGCAGTGAGAAATAAGTGATAAAAGACAAATGTAAGATGAGAAAATGAGATTTTGATAGAGATAGGTCTATTTGAGATGACAAGACACTTTGGGTAGTGCCTAGGTACTTGTGCAATGTCTTTACACAACGTGTGCAATTTTATGCAATCTAAGTACGAAAACCACTTCATAGGTAACAAAAATTTCATAACGATCTTTGATTACCCTCCAATACACCATATTTCATTATGCTCCATGACATCTTCAAAAAACCACCTCACCTAGACCTATGATTTGACTCTTTTTCATATGCCAATCATATTTTACTTGAAAATGACCCAATGACCTTGAAATGTTTTATGAGACACAACTCTTTAATGGTACACACACACTCAATGACTCAACTTGGAATGCATTGGTCTTCTCAAAGCCAAGGCATGACTTTGCAAACTGCTGACAACCCTATAAATCTACCTTGAAAATACTGATGCTAACGGGATATAATTGAATATATAATTTGGTTGAAGTATAAGTTGAAAAGATGTTTAAATTGTACTTGATACCGATTCACCCCCCTCTCAGTATCAACAATTGAAATCATAGCAGGTTACCTTCAGTATAGTTTAACCATTGGAAGGAAGATCCTAAGAAGAAATGGAAGACACCATTCCAAATGGGATTCCACCATTTGATGGAAGAAATTTTGAATACTGCAGTAACAGAATGGAAAATTACTTGAAAGCTCTTAGGACAGATGTCTGGTTCTTAGCTTTTTTAGGATACAAGGCTCTGAAGAAAGCAACGACTGCATCTCAAAAGGAAGCAAGAAGGAAAACCAAATTGGCAGTGGATATTATCCTTTATGGATTGACTGATTTAGTGAAAGCCAAGGTGGGATCATGTGCATCAGCAAAGGAGATTTTGGATAAAATATAAGATATTTATGAAAATCCAAAATCAAACAAAGTTGAAGCAAGTTTCAACTCACATGTCGAATAAATTCTTAGAGGTGCACTCTTTTGTTTTAATTGTGAAGGAGTAGGTCATCTTGAACATGAATGACCTTATCCAAAAAATGAAAGAGATAATACTAAGGAAGAAGAAGAGTCCAATTAATAAGAATACAATTCTAAAATAGAAGAATAAAAAATGATTCAACAAGAAGATGAGAATCTTGAAAAATCGATTCATGTTGAGATTGAAAATAACAAGCTTAGAAAAATGCATAGAAAACTAAGAAGAGAATTGAGTAGTTATGAGGAAGAGAATGTTAATCCCTAATATTGGCTCATTAACCCTTAATTGGGGCATATTAGATTAGTAATGTTATTTTATTTATGTCGGCTTTCTCATTAACCCTTAATTGGGGCATATTAGATTAGTAATTTTATTTTATTTATGTCAGCTTTAGGCCATTAGTTGTAATTATACCTCCTAGTCTCCTATATATACCAAGGAGACATTTTCATTTTGAATCATCTTGTACTTGACCATTTAAGTGGGGTAAAAGGAGGTTTCCCCCTCGAAGAGGCTTATTATCTGAAATTATATCTTTTTCAAGGCGTTGAGTACTTTTCCTGAGGTTTTTCTATGCTATATTGATGTTTGGTTATTAACATATGGTATCAGAGCTCAAGGTCTTGGGGTTTCGTTGCTACATCTGAGACACCGTGGAATTTCGCTATAAATTTTTTTCTACAATGTTTCAGAAGGAACCGCTTGGAGGGTATTTAGTAGACGGATCAAGGTGCGTTGGGTTCAAAATTTAGCTCTTGAGGCCTTATACTTTTGGAGATACATCCTGTACAAGATAGGGTTCTGGAATCAACCTGAAATGAGTCATTGCGGAATTTTCGCTATAAAATATTTTCTATAATGTTTCAGACCCTAAACTCCAGAGGCCATTTACAAAAATTAGTAAGGTATCTTTGGTAAAAATTTCATCTTCCGGGTCATCTTAAATTTGTAGATACACCTTGTGTAAGAAAGGGTGTCTGACTAGTCCTATTGACTAGTCTCAAGAAGGTGTTCCAGGTAAAACAAGCATAACTTCTTGCTAGAGTATTCAAATTGAGTGGGACTGGTTGCATTGGATCGTGGACAGTCTGTATTATTTTGGGTGTGATTTTCAGAATTTGATATCAATTATTTTGTGCGGGGAATTCTATACAAGTAAGATCTCCTGGAAAGGCCAAAAATCGGCAAGCTGTGAGGAAGTTACCGTAAATTCCACTTGGCACATCCAATTTTGATCAGACCTGTGGCATTGTAGAGAAGAAATATCAGAGAACTACCTAAAATAAATTTTCATACCCAGAAGGGCCAAAACTTGGGAGATAGAACAGAATAACTATTGTCTAGCAGAACCACCTCAAAATCAAGACTCAAAAGTGATATTTGGCCAAAATGCCACCCAAAAAGGGACCTTCTACATCAAATAAGCCTCCAGAAAATCCTAATTGGACTCTTGATGAAGGTGAAGAAATGCGTAGGGACATAAATGATTTACAAAAGAAGACAGTAACCAAAGATGAACTACAAGAGATGATGGATTCAATGGAATCTAAGTTGGATACTAAGATGGATGGCTTAAAAGGGGAGATCATGGAAGTATTGAGAAATTTCATAACAGAGAAGGCACCCAAAAGTGAAAATGCATCCCATGAAATTCATGATGAGGACACAAGGAAAGTGAATCAAGAATGGAGAAACTCCAACTTTGGTTTGAAGACCAAACACGTTCCTAAGATTGATATGAGGAAGTTTGATGGCAAGGACCC
>JASDQU010100367.1:106077-117949 GCA_032191745.1 Picea mariana
GGCACTACCTCATGGGAAAAATATTTGAGTTGAGGACACACCATAGTGGTCTGAAATATTTATTTGGACGACCAACTTTAAATGCCAGGAAAAGCATATGGTTGTCATTCCTTAGTAAATATGACTTTGATATAAAGCATATCAAAGGTAAATAGAACAAGGTGGTGGATGCACTCAGTAGAAGGGTGCATGAGATGCATGTTACAACCATTAGCATGTATCAAACAAATTTGAAAGACAAAATTCTAGAGGCTACAAAATCAAATCAGCAGTACATGGAAATAAAGGAAAACTTTCAACAAGGTAATTTACAATAGAAATTTGAAGACTATAAGATGGAAAAGGATGAAATTTTCATGTACAAAGGCATAATTTATGTGCCAAATTCTCAGGAATTGAAAAAAATGATATTAAATAAAATGCACAATGTGCCCTATGTTGGGCACCCAGGTTACCAGAAACCATTGCAATTGTCAAGAGCCAATATTATTGGCCATGTATGAAGAGAGAAGTTGTTGTTTTAATGAGAGGTGTTTGGAATGTTAAAAGGTCAAGGTTGAGAATAGACACCCAACTGGTTTTCTACAGCCATTTCCCATTCCTCAGTGGAAATGGGAAGTTGTAGAAATGGATTTCATCACTAAAATTCCCATAAAAAACAAGAAACATGATTCCATCATGGTGGTGGTAGATAAGCTTACTAAAGCTTCTCATTTTATTCCAATGAAGTTAAATCACAAGGAAGCTAATATTGTTGATATTTATATGAGAGAAATTTCTAGGTTGCATGGTGTACCTAAGACAATTGTGTTTGACAGAGATATCAAGTTCACATCAAACTTTTGGAAGGCATTATTTAAAGGATTTGGGAAAAATCTGAAGTTTAGGACATCCTAGCATCTAGAGTCATATGGGAAAACATAAAGGTTAAAATGGGTGATCAAATACATTCTAAGGATGTATGTGATGGATAAACCATCAAAATGGGATGATTATTTGCATTTGGTTGAGTTTTCTTACAACAATGGGTATCAAGCATCTCTAAAGATGAGCCCATTTGAGTCAATTTGCAGCAAAAAGTGCAACACCAGTGAGTTGGGACAACCCAACAGATAGAGCAGTGGTTGGGACAGATTTACTTACGAAAATGGAGGAGCAGATGGTGAAAATAAAACAAAATTTAAAGGCTTCCCTGGATGGGCAGAAAAACTATGTCATTAAAGGAAGAAATCATAGAGAGTTTAAAGTGGGTCACCATGTATTATTGAAAGTAAATGCCAAGAGAGGTTCCCTAAAGTTGGGAAATTGTTCAAATCCCGCAACATGTTATTGTGGTCCATTTGAAATCATATAGAAGATTGGTCATGTTGCATACATGCTTTCACTACCTACGTCGATGTTTATTCATAATGTATTCCATGTATATTTTCTTAAAAAGTATGTACCTGATGCTAGTCATGTTATTGATTGGAATGTGATTGAGGTAGAGATAGAAAGAAAATTTCAAGTGAAACGCATTTTCATATTGGACTGGAAGATCAAACAGCTCCGGAAATGAGCCATAGGGCTAGTAAAGGTCCGATGGACTTGGTATAGTCGTGAGGATGCAACTTGGGAGAACGAGGATGATATGAGGGTAGAATATCCACATCTTTTTTAGGACATTTGAAGTTTTGATTGTATATGTGTATATAATTCACTGAGGATAGTGCATAAATAAGGGGGAGGGGAATAAAACCCCTAGGCCGAATCCTAATTGTAAATGTAAATGTAAATATAAATATAGGTTGGTGAGACAAGATATTTGGGCCAAAGTGTCTTTGTATATATGTATTTTTAGACCAAAGTTCATGTGTGTTTATTAGGCTGGAGAGACAAAAGCTAAAAGGTCGGTGAACCTATATTTGTAAAATTTAATCACACTCAGATTTTAATGAAAACACATCACTGCTATAGACCTACCGGATAAAATAGTATGGGGGGGTAAACTCCACTAGAATGGGAAAGGGGGCTAAGGGTCTAGGAAATGGGGCTAATCTAAGGAGGATGAAGCCAAAAAGGAAAAATTTATTAATATTCCTAAACTTTAAAGTCTAAACTATGGGATAATTTATTTTATCCTTTAAGTCTCTAAGGGGGAAGGCATCACCATGTGGTGGGTCCATGTGGGGGACACATGTAGTTCCGAACATGACAAGTGTCAAGTTGGGAACATGCACATAAGTTTGGGGGACTTAATTAATTTTCCTATCGTTCCATCATCATTCTCACCTCACCACATTGTTGTCAACCGTACCTTCATCCTTCCATCACCTATACCTATACTTGTACTTGTACAATGGAAATATTTGGAACTGGACTAAAGAGGCAGGTTTTCAGGCCTATGGGATATTAAATAAGTGGGTTGTGAGGCCCATGAGCATTCTCTCCAGGTGACATAATTGTTGGGAATTGATTCCCAAGGTGCCAAGGTGCAACTACAAGGCTATGAGACTTCGTGTTCGGTTTTTTGTTGAAGCCTCGAAAGGGAAGTGGGGAAGTTGAGGGAATGTTGAGAAGAGAAGGGGCACACTTACTCGGGTGGTACACACATGTGGGGAATGAGGGATTGTATGTTGTTTGCTAGAGTTGGAAACTAAGTCTGTGTTTTCTATTGTTTGAGAGACCTTAGCCTCGTTAGGATTCTTGTACCCAGGTGGATTTTTATCCCCAACTCGAGGGTGAGCCATTGATGAGAGTTATGAGCAGTGCGGTCTAAGGATGGGAGAAACGTGGAAGGTTTGCATGTAGTTAGTGTTCTTTTTACCCGAGATAAGTGTCTATTGTGTGTTAATTTATGTGTTTTGTTAATATTTATGCATTTATTTTCATGGGTTTTTCCTGTATATGTTGTATCTATATACTTGTTATTCTACATTAATCAGTGCATTTGCAAATAATTTCTAGTGAATTTAATGGTATTAGAGTTTAGAATTTTTCGTGTGTCATTTCCCAGCAAGGGTCTGGAGATGCTACAATATGCACGAGCACATATCATCTGTGGTGTAAAGCAGAAGAGCTCATATACCATGGTAGAGTCATCTGAAAGATCTCATGGATGATGTAAGGCTAGAAGATCAGGCTTGTAATGGTAGATATGAGTAGGAGAGCTCATCCAAGCAACATCAATGCACCCTTGAGAGGGTGGTCTAGAAGTAGTTTCCCTAAGGGAAATAGGTGGAACATCTGATGTCTACAACAATTTGGTCTATTATCTTCATAAAGATAAGTGTCGTGGTTAATTGATTATTATGTTCAATAACCAATGTTATGTTATGAATTAGTTGTTGTTTTGTTTGTATGTATGATCTTGCATTGTTATGGTACATGCATTAATTGAATTAATAATAGAATAGTGAGGAAATTATGGTATAGGAGTTATGTAATGTGAATATCATCCTAACGAGAAGGTTTGGAATTAGATACAAAATTATAAGATTTACCACTTCGTAATGTAACTACCCATCCCTGTACAGTGTTGGGATAGTGGGGTACTTCAAAATTAATTCGATCTTACTTAATACTTTGTTATGATACACATAGCTTCATATTATGATTTTTAACACTATGAAATAAATTTGAAAAAAGAAAATGTGGCTATGTTTTTATGGAAATTTATTAATGTCGAATGACCAAATTAAGCTCTCAATATTAGAAACTTTAATGAGACTTACTAAGAAAATGAACGACTTCTTATTTAAAACTTAAATGTTAAGTCCTTCATAAATATGCCAGGTAAACAAGATGCATTTAAAATTTCTAAATATACATATTATTAATTTTTATTAAAATTGCAATTAATTAAAAATTAATTAATTTTAAATATTAAAATAATATTTTATTTAATATTTTTGAATAATATATTTTTGAATAATATATTTTTGGGTATCCCCAGCTCGAGGGTGAGCCATTGATGAGAGTTATGAGTAGTGCGGTCTAAGGATGGGAGGAGCGTGGAAGGTTTGCATGTAGTTAGTGTTCTTTTTACCCGAGATAAGTGTCTATTATGTGTTAATTTATGTGTTTTGTTAATATTTATGCATTTATTTTCATGGGTTTTTCATGTATATGTTGTATCTATATACTTGTTATTCTACATTAATCAGTGCATTTGCAAATAATTTCTAGTGAATTTAATGGTATTAGAGTTTAGAATGTTTCGTGTGTCATTTCCCAGCAAGGGTCTGGAGATGCTACAATATACGCGAGCACATATCATCTGTGGTGTAAAGCAGAAGAGCTCATATACCATGSTAGAGTCATCTGAAAGATCTCATGGATGATGTAAGGCTAGAAGATYAGGCTTGTAATGGTAGATATGAGTAGGAGAGCTCATCCAAGCAACATMAATGCACCCTTGAGAGGGTGGTCTAGAAGTAKTTTCCCTAAGGGAAATAGGTGGAACATCTGATGTCTACAACGATTTGGTGTATTATCTTCATAAAGATAAGTGTCGTGGTTAATTGATTATTATGTTGAATAACCAATGTTATGTTATGAATTAGTTGTTGTTTTGTTTGTATGTGTGATCTTGCATTGTTATGGTACATGCATTAATTGAATTAATAATAGAATAGTAAGGAAATTATGGTATAGGAGTTATGTAATGTGAATATCATCCTAATGAGAAGGTTTGGAATTAGATACAAAATTATAAGATTTACCACTTCGTAATGTAACTACCCATCCCTGTACAGTGTTGGGATAGTGGGGTACTTCAAAATTAATTCGATCTTACTTAATAATTTGTTATGATACACATAGCTTCATATTATGATTTTTAACACTATGAAATAAATTCGAAAAAAGCAAATGTGGCTATGTTTTTATGGAAATTTATTTATGTCTAATGACCAAATTAAGCTCTCAATATTAGAAACTTTAATGAGACTTACTAAGAAAATGAACGACTTCTTATTTAAAACTTAAATGTTAAGTTCTTCATAAATATGCCAGGTAAACAAGATGCATTTAAAATTTCTAAATATACATATTATTAATTTTTATTGAAATTGCAATTAATTAATAATTAATTAATTTTAAATATTAAAATAATATTTTTGAATAATATATATTTAAATTATTCATATTATCTGAAAGGTGTTGTCTAACTATTCTATGTTTTGGCTCTCTTCTCTATAATCCGACGACATAAATCTTGATGAAATAACATTTTTTTATTTTTTAAATTTCATTTCTGAATGCATAAATGGATTAAGTGCATTGAAAAACCCATGGGGCACTTGGGTTATACATAAAGTAGTCATTCGAATCTGCAGATCCAACACTTTCTCTTGATTTTGGGAAATTTTGAAAAAAACAATCCCCAAAAAAATACCAAAATGTAGAACGTTTAAACTGCAGAAATTATTTTATAAGTTTTCATTAAAATGAAGTTAAATGAATATATGTATTTTTAATTAAAATTAAAACTATTTTTTCAACTTTATTAATATATGACATCTAAATTCCCCAAAAAGATTCAAATCTACATGCATATGAATTTATTTTTACGAGGAGTTTCTACTAAGAGATTCAAATGTATCTTTTTAATGGTATTCATCATTTTATAAAGTCTAGAATCTATGTGATATTCAACATTTTGAAAGTTTCAAATATAACCTTTGTATATGACTTGAAAAGGGGTTTTTTCATAGGCATGGAGAAACTGAATTCACAAAGAAAGATGTTGTAAAGATACAACTTATTGACCTATGTATACTCCATAAGAAACCTTCATTGTTAGGTATATCTTATCGAGAATATAGTCGAGAAATAAACCACATATGGTTGTCACTTTAGATCTAATGTGTGGTTACAAAGGAACGGGCTCAAGGACAGTTATCATGACCAAATTCTTCATTTCATTGCTGGCGACACTGAAGCCATCTTGGTATTTGTAGCCATCTCGGTATTTGTATCCGTGATGGCCAGCTCTAGCGATGTCAAAAGCATATTTCTTGGAAGAGATAGGAACATTATTGTCTGGTTTGAGAAACTCCCAATTTAATTCTTTGATTAAGTCATTAACCATGGAATGGATATGACTGACAACATTTTCCTCTGTTAATCCAGGATTCTCTTTCATATAACATGATATACATGAAGCTTCTTCTCCACGGACCCTATCTGCCTGCATTCGCCATGCCATTGTCAGCATCATGAATCATATTCTAATCAAAACTGTTCAAAATCAATTGCACAATGCAATGCAAAACTTCTTCCATCCGTGTTTGATTTGATAAAGGGTATACCTTGTAACCACGAGTGTCACCTATAAGTCGTAGGATGCCAGATGCCAAGTTATTGAATTTAGATGGAAAGTCAATTTCCTGCAGGATGTGGTGAGGAAAGGGAATGTCCAAAGTGAGGATGGGTTGCAATTTGGATATGCGATAACCAATACTAACTTTTCCATTCGCGTAGTACTCCTCGAACGTTGGTATACAACCACTGGAAATCCACTCTGCTTCTTTCATATACGAATCAATATGGGCCTCCCACTGCACATGCAGAAGAAAATAAAATTAAATAATCACCAACCAGTCTTGTGAAAGACTTGGCCAAGTCAATCCCGTCAAAGAAAAATATGTGTTTCCACAAATATATTTATGTATCCATATTGTCCATACAGCTTGTCGAGCATTGTTTATCGTGTCTCGGCCTTGAGACTTTTCTGCATCTCGCGCTAGTTCATTTACAGTTTCGTAAAGCACCATGTACACTCTTTTCATATATTCTGGAAGAAACTCTGTCGCAGACGGATTCCATCTGATCAAATGCAATTATAAGCACAAATTTTGGTCAATTCAAATGTTTGTTGTGGAGGCATTATAGAAGAAAGAAAATATTCTTCTAAAACTTGTTCACCACTAGTACCACCTCTTAATTGCCGCTGTGAAGCATTTGAGATCATCCATTGTTTCGAAGGTGTCATAGATATCGTCCAAAACCGTGACAAGATGACACGTTTTGGCAAAGCCGAGTCGAAATGCAGAATGTTTAGGATCAATTGCAAAGCAAGAGGCCAAAGTGTAGTATTCAACATGAGGATGTCGAACAAAGTTTAATTGAGAGAAACCTGAATCTTTCCACCATCTACTCACAAATTCACAAATTCATAGATTTTACATTATTGAATATTGGACATCGTTCGACCATTCAAATCCAAATTTTTGTGTGAAGAAAATATAATCCATTGACAAAGCTCGTCACCTGGAGATATGTTTTAACTCGCTCTGTTGTATGGAGTGAAATATATTGAACTCTAATTTTGCAAGTTCCAAAAGTTTCTCGGCATTCATATATGGCATCCTGAAAAGAAAAAATCCAACAAGTGTCAACTGCAAAAATACTATATGGAAACTAAACTATTCAAACACAGATTTGTTACAGACTTTAGAAATCCAATATAAAAATACTATATGGAAACTAAACTATTCAAACACAAATTTATTGTTATGGACTTTAGAAAGAAAATAGCAATGTCCCTCTACTGGGAAAGAAGGTCACATTGTCCAACTCTTTCTAGAGATTAGAGAAGAATTGGTTTGAACATAAAGGACAAAAAAATTATCTTAATATATACAAAATAACTAAAATAAATTAGTGGGGAGAAATTTATGTTTTTAAAACAAATAAGTGTGGATTCCTAGAAAAATGTATAAAATAAAACATGAAGCAAGAAAGAAACAACATTTGAAGAGGAGCTACTTGATAATTTGACACATTTTAAAAAAAAAATAGACTTCTCCAATTTTTATGAGATAAATTGGAGAATATAAAACATTTGTTCTTTCAAATTTAAAATAGTGAATTCAACCATTGTATTTAAAATCAAATGAGTTATTTGGAACTTAATACATAATATTAAGAGAAAAGATTTGGCAAGATCAACATTTTATATAAACATATTATATATACAGCCTGAGTGGACCTAATGGTTAAGAACATGTGTTTCCTCTTAAGAGGTCACAAGTTCAAATCTAGAAGGAGGGAGGTAGAGTATGTATACCTCCAGTCGATAAAGTATGTATACCTCCAAGGTATGTATCTCTTCATTATATTAATAGAAGATAAATATTATATTAATTTATAAAGATGTAATAGAAGATAAATATTATATTAATTTATAAAGATTTGTCTCATATATTATCATATAGTATTAGTCATTTAACATTTTGCCAAAAAAAAAAAAAAAAAATTAAAATGTATGAATCCAATATCATCTATTTTGAATAAAAATCATTATAAACATATAATATATCAATTATAAAATATTTATTAAAACATATAATATATTATTAATCATTTAACATTTTCCCAAAAAATTAATCTAAAAATTTATAAACCCAATATCATCTATTTTGAATAAAATTCATCATAAACATATAATATATCAATTATAAAATATTTATCTAAACATATTTTGAATAAAATTCATCATAAACATATAATATATCACTTATAAAACATTTATCAAAACATATAATATGTTAATTAAGAAATTCATCATAAACATATAATATATCACTTATAAAACATTTATCAAAACATATAATATGTTAATTAAGAATAAGGTTTTGTGACCATATTCCAATAATAAAATAATATCGTGCAAACCAGCAAATATGCCAACACTTAATAAAACATGAAAATTTAAATAGTTTATATAACTTAACACTTAAACAATTATATTAAGAATGTTTTAAAATTTCATAATTTATATATAAAAAATAGAAATAATTTATAATTTTATTTTAAATGGAATATAAATATATAATTTTGTTATAAGTTTTTGTTTTATTTAATCATTTTTTTCTTAACAGTGATAAATATTTTTTGATAAAAGTTAAAGACGTATTTCCTCCTACTGAAATTTATTAATATTTCTAACTAATAAATTATTGAATAAGATGTCAAAGAGAGCATTCAAAGGCATTATCTTTCTAAAGTTTGAACTTAGATTTATGAGACAAAACTCTTACAAATCAACCACTAAATCAGTTCAACTCACCACTGTATTTGACAAACATTAACTAAATTTTGTTAAAAATGAAATTATAAAAAATTATAAAAATACTGGACATATACCCATTTTCACGAAGAAGATTTTTTAATTTCTATCAAAATAAATAAAATCTATATACAAATTAAATATTATAAACTATTTTATTGCTACATATAAAATATTCTATTTCTTCGTCAAATTTAAGAAACGGAAAATAAATGGTCACTGAAATAATAGGCTTACTCGTCATGTCCAAATACGTCGATGTAATTCCTGGTTTCCAATCGTGGAAGATTTGTGTGCCAACCATACTCCATCACGTAGTCTATCTGCAATCACAAATTTGAAATTATAAAAAGCTCAACGGACGGATGTAAACAAATGTGGTAAATTAGCTACCCTCGGCATTCAAAAGACCTATTTTTGGAAAACTCCGTGAGGAATCGATGAAAAAATAATTGACTCAATTTCAAATTTGGATCAACGAGAAATTTGCTACCGAATTAGATTTTATCTGTTTTGATTCATCCTTATCAATCTCCCTGCCTCACCTGTCGTGAAAGACTGGATCCCGGAATCTTTTGTACGGATTCTCTTAACTGTGTTGTAGAGAAGATTTCAGCCTCTTCCATAACTTTCTCACTTGGGAAGGCAACGAGGGAGGCCCGAAGTAAATTGAGAATGCTTCTGATCTCTCCCTCTGTTTGAATCGAAGAACTGGAAAACTGCCCTTTCTGGGTTTTAAAGTGTTCCAACACACCTGATATTATTGCATAATGTATTATCAAATCTATATCCGCAGTAAATGGCAGTTGGCTGCTATCAGAAAAGAACTTAAACGAGCGATTTAGTAATAAAATGTGGATATACCTACCTGAAGACACCGGGTATCCGTGTAGTCGAAGAGTTCGAAGACCCAAAGCAGTTGAGTTGAGATCAGTGACGCCACTTTCTCTTCCACATCCAATGCCTTTCTCGCTCCAATAACTGTAGGTGAAAATAATTTCTCGTTATAATCATGTGTATGCCATAAAGAAATAATGATAATAAGGCTACGATGACTGACCTGTAAACATAATCCAGCGCCGATTTTATCTCAGTTTTGAAATGCCTATCGATTCCCAAACGTTCAATGCTATCGACTACGGAAAGGCGTGAAATGAGATCGTTGAGGGGAGTGATTAATACTCCATTTTCCACCGAAAATGACGTGAACATCTCTTTCACTTCCTCAATAAGTCGCTCAGCACGTTCAAGGTATGAAGGTGCCTGACCCGTTTACACACAACACAGTAAATAAAAAAGAAAAAAAGTATTCATTTCATTATGTATAAGAATAAGTTGAAAGATGAAAATGACCTCATAAGGCGTGCAGAGAGACTGTATGAAATYGTCGTCCCAGAGGTTGGAATGATGATTCGCTATGCGTCTTTGTACAGCATCACCGGACACAGCGGTTGCCGAACACATGCTGATGGGAGCTCTCACAGTTTTCCCTCGACTGCACACTCCAAGAGTTGGGACTGTTCTACGGAAAGACTTAAGCTCATGAGCAGAACTGATAAACGATTTGGCGGCCAACGGTACAATAGAAAGTAGAGCCATTCGGGTTAACGAACTAAAAACTTATGTGATAGGTTGTGGTATATGGAGCAATTGCAATTAACGAACTAAAATTTATAGGATACAACTCAATAATTGACTTTGTTCAGAAATACTAATAAAACGTGGATATATCTACCTGAAGACACCGGGTATCCGTGTAGTCGAAGAGTTCGAAAACCCAAAGCAGTTGAGTTGAGATCAGTGACGTCACTTTCTCTTCCACATCCAATGCCTTTCTCGCTCCAATAACTGTAGGTGAAAATAATTTCHCGTTATAATCATGTGTATGCYATAAABAAATAATGATAATAAGGCTACGATGASTGACCTGTAAACATAATCCAGCGCCGATTTTATCTCAGTTTTGAAATGCCTATCGATTCCCAAACGTTCAATGCTATCGACTACGGAAAGGCGTGAAATGAGATCGTTGAGGGGAGTGATTAATACTCCATTTTCCACCGAAAATGACGTGAACATCTCTTTCACTTCCTCAATAAGTCGCTCAGCACGTTCAAGGTATGAAGGTGCCTGACCCGTTTACACACAACACAGTAAATAAAAAGGAAAAAAGTATTCATTTCATTATGTATAAGAATAAGTTCAAAGATGAAAATGACCTGATAAGGCGTGGAGAGAGACTGTATGAAATCGTCGTCCCAGAGGTTGGAACGATGATTCGCTGTGCGTATTTGTACAGCATCACCGGACACAGCGGTTGCCGAACACATGCTGATGGGAGCTCTCACAGTTTTCCCTCCAAGAGTTGGGATTGTTCTACGGAAAGGGTTAAGCTCATGAGCAGAACTGATAAACGATTTGTGCAGGCACGATTTGGAGGCCAACGGTACAATAGAAAGTAGAGCCATTCGGCTTAACGAACTAAAAATTTACGAGATAGGTTTTGGTTTATGGAGCAATTCGAATTAACGAACTAAAATTTATAGGATACAACTCAATACTTGACGTTCCTCAGAACCATTCATTTGGAAAAAAAAAACACCAGATCCTTAATTTTTGTTGTTTTCCTCCAAAATGTCACTAATCATCTAGAAAAGTTAAAAGATCACCTAATCATCCAGGGCAGTAAAAGTTGCATTTCATATTTCATATTATCAATGCAATAAACGGTTGGTGTATCAACCTGAACTTATCCCGATTGCAGATTCAGATTCAGCATCCAATGGGGATAAGGATGACCGGTGTATCACCGACTTA
>JASDQU010100367.1:119730-148492 GCA_032191745.1 Picea mariana
CATTTTCGGATTTGAAAGTGATGTTTTCAATCCATCGAGCATCATGTTTAATGCCCAAGTTTTGAAAATTGCCGTTGAGCTTCCAGAAAATAAACATTTTCCGGCTCTTTTATTGGATGTTGAGATTAAGGCTCTTTTATATGGTGCAGCCATAAAGTATGTTTCAAGTAAGTTAAAAACTGTATAGGTTTCGGTGGTCTGCAAAAACGCAATATGGAAGGTGGTTGCTCAACCAGAAGATGAAGTTTGCTCATAAAAAATATCCATTGTTTGGGAAAGTCTTAATATCAATGTATAACAACCTGTTTTTTTGGAAGAATATAATTATGTTAATTACCCCGAAAGGCGTATACCTATTGAAGATGGGCACAATTAATGATCTTTTAATCTTAAATTCTAATCTGATGGTCATGCATTGAAGATGCTGGCTTTTTCTTAGTCGTCCTTCAAAATCAATGAGTCAGATTGGTCATGCATTGAAGATGCTGGCTTTTTCTTAGTCGTCCTTCAAAATCAATGAGTCAGATTTATTGTTGAACAGATTGTGAAAAAGTTGAATTTTGTAGTATGAGATACTAACTTGTGGCACTATTTAGGTGGAACAGTAGTCGGAACTACCTCTGGTATTCTATAGAGATGACCCCCCAGAGATTTATCAGAGATGCAACCATAAACACATAGATACAGTAATACACAATTTTCTATTAATGCGCAAAAATGTACAAAGACTATAAAAATACAGAGTGAAAGACTCGCTAGAATGGTGGCAGTGTATCTCTGACAAGAGATGTGTCTGCTACTTGCATTTGCAAGAAGATGATTTTACAATGAGGCTCCAAAGGATTTTTTATCATAAAGAAAATACAAAACCCTAACCCTGGAAGATGAAAAGCCAACAGTTTTGTGGACCCTGTTTTGGGTAGTTTGGTGTATCAACTTCCCGGGGGCGTAACTTTGGCATGCGATCTCTGTTTGGGGCGTAAGATAGCTCGTTGGAAAGGTATCATCGAGGAGATTCATTTGGGAGGATAAAACAAAGTCTTCAGATATAATTGGGAAAATATATCCATAAAAACCTTCATTTAGGCCCTCAAAATGGCCCCGGAAGTTAAAAATTGCTAAAAATAGTAAATTACCAAAATTGCCAGAAAAATGTTTTGAGCCAGTAGCAAAAGGTGGGTGGCCACCTTTTGCTACACCTAGATCAGAAATATGCTTTATGGTATTAGAGCAGTTTTATGACTTCTAAAGACACATTAAAATCCTTCAAGAATCCTTGAAAATTGGCTAAGTCCCTAAGTCAGGCGTCCATCAGTAGAGGAACCCTGCATTGATTTGGGAGAGTTTATAGTCGTTGATTCGGTAGGGTGAGGGGATCTCATGGATTCTTCGAGAAAGGCATCATCGTCAGGAACGATAGAATGTCAAGACTTATGTGAAGTCTGACGACGACAACGAGATCCTAGAGACACAACAACGATCATTGAATCGTTGGGAGTGACCTCGACGAGATCTAGAACATTGGTGTCATCTGCATCGTCGTCGGGGTATAAAAGGTTGGTGAATTTGAGCGATGGGACTCAAGGATCGTCGACAATGAAGAAAGTCTTGAAAAGAGAAAAGAGTCATCTATCTATAAACAAGAGAGAGTTGATCTTCGAAATAGATTGTCGTAGGTTCCGATTTAGTGAAAATGGGTTGATGACATCATGTCGATGTGGCGTTCTAGCATGGAAGCCAACATATTTCTCGAGGATGAAATGTGTCACAAGTGGAGTGCTTAATGGACATGAGTGGTCTTGTATGGGGTTGGAATCCTTTATGGATTCTACTGCAATCTAGACCGTTAGATCTAGATGTCGCATGATCTCATTCATTCATCGGAGGATGTCGAGCATGGGTCTAGAAGTGAGGATAAGAGCATGTGTCGATGACGACAGGGCCTTAAGGTTAAACGATATTTGTTGGTCAGCAAGGAGGTGAGATGAAATCTCAGTCGTTGATTAGTGTAGGTCCCAGCCATTCCACCTCAGAAAAGCTTGAGAGTGCAGGATTTAACGACCACGCTAGTTGGCGGTGTCGGCACGATCGAAGCCACTAGATATCACAGACTAAGAGTAGCTGGATCTGGGAATTTACTGATGGATATCATCGTCGAAACATTCAGTGTTGGGTTAAATGGTAACTCGTGGGAGATAGACCCCGACAATGATGACGACGACGAAGAAAGGTTTCGTGGAAGTCAAAACTAATGAACAGTGAGTTAAGGGTAGGTGCCACATCAAATGGTACTAGTGGTAGGAAGCCATGTAGATTTAAGATGGATTTTGATATTGAGAGCCTGGATGCTTCGAGAGGATGTAACCCTAGATCCATAGATCATATTTGGGCATGGTTACGGTCATTGGAAATCTCTCGGAGAGAACACTCCATCCATGGTCCTTAGGATCCGATAAGAGTTGAGTTGAGAAAGATAAATGTTAACATCCCACCAGCCTAAGAAAGGGTTAGGGGGTTCATTGTGTCATAGATTGGTATTAGAGTAGATTTCAAAATATAGGCTTGAATGGGCCACCGAGGTCGCTTAAAATTGTTTTAGAAAGCTTTTAATATTTTCTAGTATGTATGTTTTAAATTGTTAATATCATGGCTAATAACAGTGATTTTTCTATCACGTAGGACGTACTAAAAGGTAGCAGAGATGAATGGTACAATATAGTATGGATGACACCTCGCACCTCAGAGATGAGGAATATGATAGCTGAAGTGATAGAGAAACCTCTCTAGATTTGTTGGCTATTGTTATAAGTTTAAAGGAATACAATTAGAGTTTCATGAGAGCTAAGGCCGAATAGACCGAGTTGAATGCAGTGTTACTGCAGAGCTTGTCAAAGATTCAAAAACATATGCAACAAGTCCCAAGTAATGCAAAGTTGCATCATTCAGAGAGGATTAAAACCCCTTCATATGCTCAGAATCATGGATTGGCTCACAGTGATGTGGGAAAGAGTTCCTCCAGAAAGAGGCATCGGAATTCCAAGAAATGTAGATCTAGTGGAAGTGTTTCCATAGAGTCATCTAGCAGGAAGACTACTTTGGTAGAGTTGTCCAATAGTGGCACAGATTCAAGTGTCCATGAGAATAAAAAGAGGAATAATTCTCATATTTCTTTGACTGAATAATTGAATAAGACTAAGCCACCTACCTTTGATGGAGAAATTAAGAAAGGAGAAGAATTTGAGGCATGGTCATTTGGTCTAAAGAAGTACTTTCAGGTACATAGTTACTCTGAGACTACCAAGGAAAGGATCACCATTTTTAATTTGAATGGAGGAGATTCCAATTGGTAGAAATACCTCAAGGAAATCAGAGGATTTAAGAAAAGAAAATTGATGTGGAAGCAATTTGAGCAAAACTTCTGAAGAGCATACCTATCAGAGAAGTATCATGATGAAAAAATAAAGTAATTCCATGAGCATAAGTTGGGACAACTTACTATGGATGCATATGCCTAAAGTTTTATGGAGTTTTTGAGGTATGTCCCTTACTTCAAGGATGAGAAAGTGAGAGTGCAATGTTTTCTCGCTGGACTACCATAATCCTACTAGGACCAAATTGAGTTTGATAAGTCGAATACATTGAAGGAAAATATTAGGAAAGCCAAGTGTTGTTACGACCAATCTAAGTTTAAGGAAGAGCCTTCAAAATATTGGAAGAGGAAGGACAAGAGTGGATTCCCGAAGAAGGGGTTCAAGTCCTTTTCATACAAGAATTCAAGGAAGGGTGCACAGTTTGGTCAGCCAAGCATAAGTGTACACCAGTAGAATTTTCCATCTCAAAGTGGAAACAAACCAGTAGAGCAGACAAGAGAAAGAGAAGTGGAACCCAATAAAGGACCTTTGCAATGATAGGGATGTGGAGAGCCACAACTATTAAGGGATTGTTGATCTAAAATTGATCTTTTAAAGACTATGGTTAAGTTTATGCATGAGTTGATTTACCATTTAAGAATTAAGAGAAGAATAAGATTTTAGTGAATGAATGGTGTAGCCATCATAAATAATGCAGAACAAAAAGTAAACATCAAGAACAACAAACCATAACGCCAAAGATTTTTAATGGAGTTCGGCACAAATTTCCTATGTCTCTGGGTCTTTGTCTTTAGTGGGAGGCTTCTTATTAATCCTTAATGCTTAAAAAAAATACCAAGAAAGGCTTACATAACAACTGTTGAAACCACCTTTCAGATCTGCAACTTATGGACATAAATAAACATCACCAATGGTTGGAACAGGTAATTCTAAGACTTTTGAGTATAAAATCGGCTATGCTTGGCTCGACATCATGGGCTCTGGAGGAACTTTTTTGTTCAGCTACTCAGATGCAAAAAGAGAAACCATATTCAAACTCCCCTCGAAAGTCTGCAACTTTTGAGTATAAAGTTGACTTGCTTCTAAACATGCCCTTGGGACCTCCCCTCAGCACAAATCCTAATGTTGCACCCAGTCAAATCCATATAGTTCGTACAGTCTCGAACTGCATGCCAAAAAAACTTCATTTTCTCAATTTTCATGCCCGGCTAAATAAGCTAGACTCCACCAAATTTAGCTATAGTTAGCCAAACTTAGCGAGATTTTGCCAAATTTAGAGGATTCCCACCATGTCAGCATCTGTACTACCACGTCATCTTGCCTAGTCAACTGCCACATCATCATCTATACAGTGCCACATCATTGTCTGTACAGTGCCACATCATTGTCTGTACAGTGCCACATCATCGTTCATACAATGCCATGTCATTGTTCATACAATGCCACGCCAGCATTCGTACAGTTCCACATCATCATCCATACAACCACATGTCACCTATGTATAGTGCCACATCATCATCCGTACAACCACATGTCACCTATGTATAGTGCCACATCATCATCCATACATGATCCAGGGGATCAAATTTTGCTCAAAATTCAAAGTGCTCATAATCACTTCAAATCGAATGGGAGCGTAGGCCTCATCGTTATGAACCCAACGCAACTCGTTTGGGTTCAAACGGACATTGGGAGAGAGAGATATCGCGTTCTGTTCAAAATGACAAACAAGCAAAAAAAAGGGATGCTGACTGTACAGTCTGTATGGTTGTTGACGTGGCAGTTTGTACGACACGTGGCAGGGATGAGTGGCAGACAGTTGGCAGATGTGGATGAATGACATTGCAACATGTGGCAGTATTTGGTTGGTTGTACGGTGCCACGTGGCCCAGTCATGGGCTGCCACGTGGCACCTTGTTATTGGTTGCTTGTATAAAATATTATTGGAGTCCACCGGATTCGACCCTGTGACCTCCACCCACATGCATAGCCTTTACAAAGTCCGCGCCACCATTGCGCCACCATAGTAGTTCTTAATATGTAATAGTTTTAAAACTATTACATAGTAAGAACTCTTTTATTGCCGTTGAGCTTCCAGAAAATAAGCATTTTCCGGCTCTTTTATTGGATGTTGAGATTAAGGCTCTTTTATATGGTGCAGCCATAAAGTATGTTTCAAGTAATTTAAAAACTGTATAGGTTTCGGTGGTCTGCATAAACGCAATATGGAAGGTGGTTGCTCAACCAAAAGATGAAGTTTGCTCATAAGAAATATCCATTGTTTGGGAAAGTCTTAATATCAATGTGTAACATCCTGTTTTTCGGAAGAATATAATTATGCTAATACTTTATATGACGATGTTTATGAAGCATGTAATTGTGTTTTAATTAATAAAATCACAGTCTCCAAAGTATGCTAATGTTTTGTATATCCAATAATATAAGAGAAATGTATCAAAGATGCAACCATAAACGCAAAGATACAATAATACACAATTTTCTATTAATGAGCGAAAATGTACAGAGACTGTAAAAATACAGAGTGAAAGACTCGCTAGAATGGTGGCAGGTTATCTCTGAGAAGAGATGTGTCGCATTTGCAAGAAAATGATTTTGAAATGAGGGTCCAAAGACCTTTTTATCATAAATAAAATCCAAAACCCTAACCCCGAAAGATGAAAAGCCAACAGTTTTGTGTAGTTTGGTGTATCAACTTCCCGAGGGCGTAACTTTGGCATACGAACTCCATTTGGGGTGCACGATAGATCGTTGGAAAGGTATCATCGAAGAGATTCATTTCGAGGTCTTAATCAAAGCCTTCATCTATCATTGAGAAGATCGATCCCAAAAAACCTTCATATAGGCCCTCAAAATGGCCCCGGAAGTTAAAAACTGCTAAAAATAGTAAATTACCAAAATTGTTAGAAAATTGTTTTGAGCAAGTTCGAAAAGGTGGGTGGTCACAGATATCCACCTAGATCAATCCTCCCTCCTTAGAAAGCAATGGTCTCCATTGTGTTGAGTGCCCGAGGGAGAGGGAAAAGCGTTTGTTGAATATGCATCTCGATGACTTGTTTGCCTTGTTAGAGAAGTTGCATTTCTTAGCTTGTTGAAGGTTGTCACGAACATGTGGCTGGAAGGGTTGGACATTTTTAACCAGTCTGGCTACATGAGATGCCTGTGTGCAGAAGGAATATTTACACTTTGTTGCAATCTTTTCGACCTTATTTTGTTGGATAGAAGGTGTTTGGACCGAGGCTATAGTGGTTGCAATATCCTTGTATTCACCTTTTGAACAAATTGTGAAGAAGTTGAATTTTGTAGTATGAGATACTAACTTGTGGCACTATTTAGGTGGAACAGTGGTCAGAACTGCCTCTGGTATTCTATAGAGATGACCCCCGAGAAAAAAAAATGACACTGCAAGGTCAAGAGTCATAAATAGCATGGCGCTTCCACATATATGGTTGGCCCAAGAGAACATCATAGACATCCAATGGAAAAACATTACATAATACCTCATCCTTGAAGGGCTAGATGATGTATGACAATCAATATTGTTGGCTGACACATAGATCTCGTCCCTGGCAAAGCCACCCGATATTGTATGGCTTTGGGTGTGGTGTTGTCAACAATGCCAACTGTTTGACGACCTTTACTGAGATGAAGTTATTTTGGCTTCCGCTATCAACAATAAAATGCAACAGGGTCCCCTTCACCCACATCTATGAATGAAAAAATGTGCTCCCCCTCTTCAGGATCTGTTGGCTCTTCTAGTTGAATTGTTGCAATCACGACAATAGTAGTGGGGTCTGCGTCGATGATCTGTCTTTTACCGGTATTTTCAGAATCAGATTCTAAATCAGGGTTCGTCTCCTTATCTTTGATCTCGACCACCAATGACTATTTTGAGCGACATTCCTCAGTGTTGTGCTAGGGGATTTTGTGGAAATCGCACCATTTTTCATTGTCCTTCTTTGTCTTCCCATGACCCTTCTTTTCCTATGGCTTGGAATGGTTTTTGGAAGACTATTTGTTAGGGTCATATTTATCATACTTTGGTTGTTGCAGATTTGCAGACCCAAACTCTCATTTGTTCTAGAGCTTAAATTTCTGCTCGATTTTAACAACATATCGATAAATAGCATCGAGTGATGAGATGTCCAGAAAATCCATTTCAGTTTGGATGTATCTGTGTAGAGCCCCATGGTATTTCAGAAACAAATTTCGTTCGGAGTCTTTGATACCCAGCTTGGTGCGCAAGGTATGGAAGGTATTGGGAAACTCTGGAACTGCTTGGCCCCTCTCGTGTCGCAGTGTGGTCCATCTCATGTACTAGTCCTCATAGTTTCCAACAGGGTAATATTGTTCCTTTACCGCATCCACAAAAAAATTTCAAGTGGGCTCGACCCCATATATTCCAGACTCCTCTGTGGAACTCTTCTCCTAGTAAGTTTTGCACCAATGTTTGACATGGGGAGAGCTTTAAGGAGTGCGAAGGTGATCTTTTCTCTATCGAAAAAATTATGAACAGAGAAATAACCTTCTAACAAATTTAACCATTTGTCTAGGGCATCCGCATCTGTCTGACCTTCAAATACGAGAATATCAAAATTAATCTATACTTTGAAAGGAGAGGTGCTTCCAAAGTGGTTGTTTGATGAAGATATGTATGTTTCTATCGGCAGACATTGAAGGATGTGGGAAAAATTCTCCATCATTTCGTCCCTCTGTCGTGTGAGAGCTTGCTCAAGCAACAGATTGATAGAATCGTCTGCTCCATTGTTTTTATTTTCTTTTTCCATGGAGGGTTTCTTGGGTGTGCAAGAGCGATTATCTTCAATAGAGACAAGATCGAGACCCAACTTTCTATACTCGGACCTCTTCAGGGACATGCACTGAAAAAAATGATCAAGAGCAGCGTGCTCTGATACCACTAATCCGGAATATTTTCAGCATGAAATGAGAGAGGAGATATAATAAAGCAATGTACAGAGATATATCGGATATCCAATAATATAACAGAAATTTATCAGAGATGCAACCATAAACACATAGATACAATAATACACAATTTTTTATTAATGCGCGAAAATGTACAAAGACTGTAAAAATACAGAGTGAAAGACTCGCTAGAATGGTGGCAGCTTATCTCTGAGAAGAGATGTGTCTGCTACTCGCATTTGCAAGAAGATGATTTTACAATGAGGCTCCAAAGGAATTTTTATCATAAAGAAAATACAAAACCCTAACCCTGGAAGATGAAAAGCCAACAGTTTTGTGGACCCTGTTTTGGGTAGTTTGGTGTATCAACTTCCCGAGGGCGTAACTTTGGCATGCGATCTCTGTTTGGGGCGTAAGATAGCTCGTTGGAAAGGTATCATCGAGGAGATTCATTTTGGGGGATAAAACAAAGACTTCAGCTATAATTGGGAATATATATCCCTAAAAACCTTCATTTAGACCCTCAAAATGGCCACGGAAGTTAAAAATTGCTAAAAGTAGTAAATTACCAAAATTGCCAAAAAAATGTTTTGAGCCAGTTGGAAAAGGTGGGTGGCCACCGATATCCACCTGGATCAGAAATATGCTTGATGGTATTAGAGCAGTTTTATGACTCCTAAAGACACAATAAAATCCTTCAAGAATCCTTGAAAATTGGCTAAGTCCCTAAGTCAGGCGTCCATCAGTAGAGGAACCCTGCGTTGATTTGGGAGAGTTTATAGTCATTGATTCAGTAAGGTGAGGGGATCTCAGGGCCTCTTTGAGAAAGGCATCATCATCGGGAATGATAGAATGTCAAGACTTATGTGAAGTCTGACGACGACAACGAGATCCTAGACACACGACAACGATCATTGAATCGTTGGGAGTGACCTCGACGAGATCTAGAACATTGGTGTCATCTGCATCGTCGTTGGGGTATAAAAGGTTGGTGAAGTTGAGCGATGCGACTCAAGGATCGTCAACAATGAATAAATTATTGAAAAGAGAAAAGAGTCATCTATCTATACACAAGCGAGAGTTGATCTTCGTAACAGATTGTCGTAGGTTTCGATTAAGTGAAAATGGGTTGATGACATCATGTCGATGTGGCATTCTAGCATGGAAGCCAGCATATTTCTCGGGGATGAAATGTGTCACAAGTGGAGTGCTTAATGGACATGAGTGGTCTTGTATGGGGTTGGAATCCTTTATGGATTCGACTGCAATCTAGACCGTTAGATCTAGATGCCGCATGATCTCATTCATTCATCGGAGGATGTCGGGCATGGGTCTAGAAGTGAGGATAAGAGCATGTGTCGATGACGACAGGGCCTTAAGGTTAAAAGATATTTGTTGGTCAGCAAGGAGGTGAGATGAAATTTTAGTCGTTGATTAGTGTAGGTCCCAGCCATTCCACCTCAGAAAAGCTTGAGAGTGCAGGATTTAACGACCACACTAGTTGGCGGTGTCGGTCCGATCGAAGCCACTAGATATCACAGACTGAGAGTATTTGGATCTGGGAATTTACCGATGGATATCATCGTCGAAGCATTCAGTGTTGGGTTAAATGGTAACTCGTGGGAGATAGACCCCGACGATGATGACGAGGAAAAAGAAAGGTTTTGTGGAAGTCAAAACCAATGAATAGTGATTTAAGGGTAGGTGCCACATCAGATGGTACTAGTGGTAGGAAGCCATGTAGATTTAAGATGGATTTTGATATTGAGAGCCTGGATCCTTCGAGAGGATGTAACCCTATATCCATAGATCATATTTGGGCATGGTTACAGTCATTGGAAAGCTCTCGGAGAGAACACTCCATCCATGGTCCTTAGGATCCGATAAGATTTGAGTTGAGAAAGATAAATGTTAACATCCCACCAGCCTAATAAAGGGTTAGGGGGTTTGTTGTGTCATAGAGTGGTATTAGAGTAGATTTCAAAATATAGGCTTGAATGGGCCACCGAGGTCGCTTAAAATTGTTTTAGAAAGCTTTTAATATTTTCTAGTATCTATGTTTTAAATTGTTAATATCATGGCTAATAACAGTTATTTTTCTATCACGTAGGACGTACTAAAAGGTAGCATAAATGAATGGTAAAATATAGTATGGACGACACCTCGCACCTCAGAGATGAGGAATCTGATGGCTGAAGTGATAGAGAAACCTCTCTATATTTGTTGGCTACTGTTATAAGTTTAAAGGAATACAATTAGAGGTTCATGAGAGCTAAGGCCGAATAGACCGAGTTGAATGCAGTGCTACTGCAGAGCTTGTCAGAGATTCAAAAACATATGCAACAAGTCCCAAGTAATGTAGAGTTGCATCATTCAGAGAGGATTAAAACCCCTTCATATGCTCAGAATCATGGATTGGCTCACAGTGATGTGGGAAAGAGTTCCTCCAGAAAGAGGCATCGGAATTCCAAGAAATGTAGATCTAGTGGAAGTGTTTCCATAGAGTCATCTAGTAGGAAGACTACTTCGGTAGAGTTGTCCAGTAGTGGCGCAGATTCAAGTGTCCATGAGAATAAAAAGAGGAATAATTCTCATATTTCTTTGATTGAATAATTGAATAAGACTAAGCCACCTACCTTTTATGGAGAAATTAAGAAAGGAGAAGAATTTGAGGCATGGTTGTTTTGTCTAAAGAAGTACTCTCAGGTACATAGTTACTCTGAGACTACCAAGGAAAGGATTGCCATTTTTAATTTGAATGGAGGAGATTCCAATTGGTGGGAATACCTCAAGGAAATCAGAGGATTTAAGAAAAGCAAACTGATGTGGAAGCAATTTGAGGAAAACTTCTGAAGAGCATACCTATCAGAGAAGTATCATGATGAAAAAATAAAGTAATTCCATGAGCATAAGTTGGGACAACTTACTATGGATGCATATGCCTAAAGGTTTATGGAGTTTTTGAGGTATGTCCCTTACTTCAAGGATGAGAAAGTGAGAGTGCAATGTTTTCTCGTTGGACTACCATAATCCTACTAGGACCAAATTGAGTTTGATAAGTCAAATACATTGAAGGAAACTATTAGGAAGGCCAAGTGTTGTTACAACCAATCTAAGTTTAAGGAAGAGCCTTCAAAATATTGGAAGAGGAAGGACAAGAGTGGATTCCCGAAGAAGGGGTTCAAGTCCTTTTCATACAAGAATTCAAGGAAGGGTGCACAGTTTGGTCAGCCAAGCACAACTGTACACCAGTAGAATTTTCCATCTCAAAGTGGAAACAAACCAGTAGAGAAGACAAGAGAAAGAGAAGTGGAACCCAATAAAGGACCTTTGCAATGATAGGGATGTGAAGAGCCACAACTATTGAGGGATTGTTGATCTGAAATTGATCTTTTAAAGACTATGGTTAAGTTTATGCATGAGTTGATTTACCATTTAAGAATTAAGAGAAGAATAAGATTTTAGTGAATGAACGGTGTAGCCATCATAAATAATGCAGAACAAAGAGTAAACATCAAGAACAACAAACCATAATGCCAAAGATTTTTAATGGAGTTCGGCACAAATTTCCTATGTTTCCGGGTCTTTGTCTTTAGTGGGAGGCTTCTTATTAATCCTTAATGCTTAAAAACAATACCAAGAAAGGCTTACATAACAACTCTTGAAACCACCTTTCATATCTGCAACTTATGGACATAAATAAACATCACCAATGGTTGGAACAGGTAATTCTAAGACTTTTGAGCATAAAATCGACTCTGCTTGGCTCGACATCATGGGCTCTGGAGGAACTTTTTTGTTCAGCTACTCAGATGCAAAAAAGATAAACCATATTCAAACTCCCCTCGAAAGTTTGCAACTTTTGAGTATAAAGTCAACTTGCTTCTAAACATGCCCTTGGGACCTCCCCTCGACACAAATCCTAATGTTGCACCCGGTCAAATCCGTACAGTTCGTACAGTCTCAAACTGCATGCCAAAAAAACTCCATTTTCTCAATTTTCATGCTCGGCTAAATAAGCTAGACTCCACCAAATTTAGCTATAGTTACCCAAACTTAGTGAGATTTTTCCAAATTTGGAGGATTCCCACCACGTCAGCATCTATACTACCACATCATCCTGCCTAGTCAACTACCACATCATCATCTGTACAGTGCCACATCATTGTTCGTACAGTGCCACATCATCGTTCATACAATGCCACATCATTGTTCATACAATGCCATGCCATCATTCATACAATGCCACGTCATCATCCATACATGATCCAGGGGATCAAATTTTGCTCAAAATTCAAAGTGCTCGAAATCACTTCAAATTGAACAGGAGCGTAGGCCTCGTCGTTACGAACCCAACGCAACTCGTTTGGGTTCAAACAGACGTCAGGAGCGAGAGATATCATGTTCTTTTCAAAATGACAACTAGGCAAAAAAGGGATGTTGATTGTATAGTCCGTACGGCTGCTGACATGGCAGTTCATATGACACGTGGCAGGGCTGAGTGGCAAATAGTTGGTAGATGTGGATGAATGACATTACGACACATGGCAATATTTGGTTGGTTTTATGGTGCCACGTGGCCCAGTCATGGGCTGCCACGTGGCACCTTGTTATTGGTTGCTTATATAAAATATTATTGGAGTCCATCGAATTCGACCCCGTGACCTCCACCCACATGCATAGCCTTTACAAAGTCCGCACCACCATTACGCCACCATAGTAGTTCTTACTATGTAATAGCTTTAAAACTATTAAAATTTGTTTATGTGGATGGTTGGGGCGCGACCGGGCTGGGGCATAGCCCCAGCCCCCGGTCGTATAATACTATAACATATGACCATACCATGGGTACCACAACCACTGGTTGGCGCATGCGCGATTTGGTTTTGTATATGGTTCAAATGGTTTTTAAAACCAACGACCCGCCACTTGTCTCTTTTCTATTCGCCTATGGGACGGAGCCCCGTTTGAGTTTGCACGTGGTCACATGGGCAACACGACCATAGCCTTGGCGGTTAGGGGCTAGGTGTGCCCGTAACCATCCTACAGTTTGCACCGTTTGTGCGGTTGTGTCCGATGTTGAGTTTTAACGCTTAAATATGCGTGGGGGCTAGGTTGAGCCAACAAGGGGTGCAATTTGTCGATGTAGAGACAACAAGTTTGAAGGGGGACTTCCAGGAAGCCTATCTTCTTCAATTTTTGGCCAAACGAGGTGCCTAAAAAGCCCAGCTAGGGGTTTTTGGACGTTCTGGAGCCATTGGAGCCATCTATTTGTAACTTTGAGCATTGTAAAGAACATTTTTGAGCACTTTGAGAAAATAATACAAATGATCCATTAGAAGCTGGACCAGGAGATGTAGCCCAAGAGAGGGGTGAAATCCTTTATCATTTGTTGTGTTATGTGTTTTCTGTTCACTGTTCACTGTTTATTTTTGTTGTTTATATGCATCTTGAATGAGTAATTTATATAAAAGTTGTGTTGCAAAGTTGATCCATTTGCATTTTAACACATAAAATTAAACTTGCAAATAATTTCAAGAATACAAGTCTTCTTCATTTTTAGATCAATACAGTGCCACGTGTCACTTCCATACAGTGCTACGTGTCACTTCCATACCATGCCAACTCAACCTGAAAATGCCAAAAATGACTGACACATGTCAGCTCCTAGTGTTGCCACATCACCCTGTTGACATCATCATAACATCATGCTGATGTCATCATGACTTAATGCTGACATCATTTTCCATGTCAGTTGTATGGCCTTTGACCAGTTGACTTTGACCTTTGACTTTTTCCTGTTTGGGAAAAAGTTCAGAACGCGATAACTTTCGCATACGGTGTCCATTTTCAGAAAACAAATATATGGCCATAATCGACACAACAAACCCTAAGAAATGGCATTGGTTTTGTTTGATTCTGAGAACTTTTAAATGTTTTCCTTCCTGGATCCATTTTGGATCATTCCTCCCCACTAAAACCTTTTGGTCCTCCAAATGGGTATTAACTAGTCATCAAGTGCAAGATAGGCCTCTCCACTTGTCCTTTGTCTTTAAACTTTGTCCTATGCACCTGCCGTATAATAATAAATTGCATAATAACCATGAAAACTAAAAGCATATTGTTAACCACTTGAACTCATTCACATCTTACTGAATCCACTATCATCCATGTAGAAAACATTAGCAACGATAACATTAGAATTATGACTGAAACTGAACCAATATGTTTGGCGGGCTTGCACGACATTAAATTATCTTGAAGCAAAGTATGATTGAAATCCCATCCTACAACCATCTCATGTTCATGCTTAAGATCAACTTCTTTACTTGGCACAATTGTAGGTGTATTGCTTGCATAAGCTTCCTTCTTTAATTATTCCATTTATAGAATAGATTAATTTGATTTAATATGATGAGCATGTACAACATATTTTGTCCCTTCTTCAGTTAAGTGATATTGATTCGGTTCCCTGTAGAAGATTACTTTGTGATCAAATAAATAAGGGATTCCTAAGACCATTCCACATGTTTCTAGCATCAGGATATCACCTATTACTTCATCTGCATACTTAGATGTAATTGCAAACTTTATGATACATTTCTTTGTTATGGGCAATTTATGATCTTTGCTTTTCCAATTTAGTGAATAGGGTTTGTTATGCATCTTAGTGTTTAATCCCAATTTCTCAACCACTTCTTCTGAAATTAAGTTAGATTGAGATCCACTATCTATCAATGTATCAATCTTAGTATGTTTCATTATGAATCTTATATGAAATAACTTACTTCTTGAATCAAAACCATCACCAATTTTACCTCTCAAACCAACTGATGTAATATTAAACTCATCACCTGAATCTGATCCCAAGTATGTTGGTCGTGTTGTTGTTGCAACTTTTTGCCTCCCTTTCCTTTCTTTGAACCACTTTGGTCTCTTCTCTGGGTGCAATTTCCAGAATTTCTCATCATCATACCCTTCTTTCTTGCAATGCTTGCAAGAGAGATTCTCTTCCTTCACTGTCGTTGAATTTGTTGTCTTCTCATTCCCTTTTCCTTTTCCATCTTTCTTTGAAGATGATTCCTCTGATACACCAACTCTAGTTTTTCATGTTTCAATATATGTTTCTTGGACAGAAACCTCATCAATATTATTAGGTCCAAACATGAATACAATATTATGAATATAAGCAAGAAAACCTGCTATATACTTCATAAAAGTTTCTTGTGTAGTTAATGGAACATCTAACATCAAATCCATCTTACGAAATTCATTTGTATATTCCTGCACTGATTGTATTTTCCATAACTTAAGACTTTTCCATTCAATTAAAGCCTTTTCCTTATACCCCAAAGGATAGAACTATTTTCTAAGTGAAGAAATAAAATCATGCCATGATAGAAAAATCTTACCAACTTTTTGAGTTCCATGTTGCATCTTACTTTGCCACCAGATGAGAGTTGTGCCTTCAATATGAAGCGATACCAATCTGATTTTGGTTGCCTCATCTTTGATTTGTTTCACATTACAATATACCTCCATCTGTCTAACCCAGTTATCAAGTTTCTGAGAATTAACTTCGCCATCATACATAGGCAAAACAAATTTTACATCAAGTTTATGTAATGGCATATCAGGCTTATGTTTATGAGAATGTTTTCTTGCAGTAGAACTTGAACTTGTACTTGAAGAAGAAGAAGAAGAAGAAGAAGATGGATATGAAGAAGGAGGTTTAGGAGGGTCCTCTCCTTCTTCACTTTTGTCTTGCTTTGAAGATTCCCCTTGAACCGGTCTCTTCCGTTCCAAGTACTCATCATACAACACTTTTACCATCTCCGACATGGAAAAGAAAGTTCTTTGAAAATCTCTTTCATTTTGAGAAAGTCCTTCTTCTAATGCCATCTTCTCACTTTGATATGTCCTCTTTCTTGATCCAATCTATGGATTTCCTTCTACAATCTCTCATTCACCGTGACTTAGCTTTTCCCTGGTAATCATGCAAACTCAAATAACCAATTGTCAACATGCTCTGATACCACTTGATCTGAAATTGATCTTTTAAAGACTATGGTTAAGTTTATGCATGAGTTGATTTACCATTTAAGAATTAAGAGAAGAAGAAGATTTTAGTGAATGAATTTTCTAGCCATCATCAAGAATGCAGAACAAAAAGTAAACATCAAGAACAAAAAGCCATAATGCCAAAGATTGTTAACGGAGTTCGGCACAAATTTTCCTATGTCTCTGAGCCTTTGTCTTCAGTGGGAGGCTTCTTATTAATCCTTAATTATTAAAAAAAATACCAAGAAAGGCTTACATAACAACTTCTGAAACCACCTTTTAGATCTACAACTTCTTGACAAAAACAAACATCACCAATGGGTGAAACAAGTAATTCTGAGACTTTTGAGTATGAACTCAACTATGCTTGGCTCAACATCTTGGGCATTGGAGAAACTTTTTTTTTTTGTTACTCGAATGCAAAAACAGAAGCCATGTTTTGAATCCCCTCGAAATTATACAACTTTTGAGTATAAAATTGACCTTCTTCTAAACAGACCCTCGGGACCTCCCCTCGGCATGAATCCCAATGTTGCACCCTGTCAGATCCATACAGTCTCAAACTACGTGCCAAAAAAACTCATTTTTCTCGATTTTCATGCCCGGTTAAATAAGCCAGACTCCAAAAAATTTAGCGACAATTATCCAAACTTAGCAACAGTTAGCCAAACATAGCAGGATTTCGCCAGATTTGGAGGATTCCCTCCAAATTTGATGGTAACCGCTAGATTTGGCAGAACCGCTAAACCACTTTGACCTTCCAAAAGGTTCCATGTGGCACCTCCTCATTGGGCCATGTGTCACCTCGTCATTGTCCCAATCCATGTCAGCATGCCCAGTCAGCCACCATGTCAGCATCTGTACTACCATGTTTGTTTCCATGTCATCATTCGTACAATGACAYGTCATCATCCGTATAGTGCCACATCATCATCCATGCAATGCCATGTCATCATCTGCACAGTGCCACATCATCATTCGTACAGCCAGGTGTCACCTCCATACAGTTCCACATCATCAATTGCACAAATCCTAATGTTGCACCCGGTCAGATCCGTAYAGTTCGTACAGTCTCGAACTGCATGCCAAAAAAACTCCATTTTCTCGATTTTCATGCTCGGCTAAATAAGCTAGACTCCACCAAATTTAGCTATAGTTAGCCAAACTTAGCGAGATTTTGCCAAATTTGGAGGATTCCCACCACGTTAGCATTTGTATTGCCACATCATCCTACCTAGTCAACTGCCACATCATCATCTGTACAGTTCCACGTCATTGTCCGTACAGTGCCACATCATCATTCATACAATGCCACATCATTGTTCGTACAGTGCCACATCATTGTACATATAGTGCCACGTGTCACTTCCATACAGTGCTATGTGTCACTTCCATACCATGCCAACTCAACCTGAAAATGCCCAAAAATGACTGACACATGTCAGCTCCTAGTGTTACCACATCACCCTGTTGACGTCATCATGACATCATGCTGATGTCATCATGACTTAATGCTGACATCATTTTCCACATCAGTTGTACAGCCTTTGACCAGTTGACTTTGACCTTTGATTTTTTCCTGTTTGGGAAAAAGTTCAGAACGTGATAACTTTCGCATACGGTTTCCATTTTCAGAAAACAAATATATGGCCAGAATTGACACAACGAACCCTAAGAAATGGCATTGGTTTTGTTTGATTCTGAGAAATTTTAAATTTTTTCCTTCCTGGATCCATTTTGGATCATTCCTCCCCACTAAAACCTTTTGGTCCTCCAAATGGGTATTAACTAGTCATCAAGTGCAAGATAGGCCTATCCACTTGTCCTTTGTCTTTAAACTCTGTCCTATGCACCTGCCGCATAATAATAAATTGCATAATAACCATGACAACTGAAAGCATATTGTTAACCACTTGAACTCATTCACATCTTACTGAATCCACTATCATCCATGTAGAAAACATTAGCAGCGATAACATTAGAAATATGACTGAAACTGAACCAATATGTTTGGCGGGCTTGCACGACATTAAATTATCTTGAAGCAAAGTATGATTGAAATCCCATCCTACAACCATCTCATTTTCATGCTTAAGATAAACTGCTTTACTTGGCACAATTGTAGGTGTATTGCTTGCATAATATGCCTTCTTTAATTATTCCATTGTTAGAAGAGATTTATTTGATTTAATATGATGAGCATGTACAACATATTTTTTCCCTTCTTTAGTTAAGTGATATTGATTCGGTTCCCTGTAGAAGATTACTTTGTGATCAAATAAATAAGGGCTTCCTAAGACCATTCCACATGTTTCTAGCATCAAGATATCACCTGTTACTTCATCTGCATACTTTGATGCAATTGCAAACTTTATGATACATTGCTTTGTTATGGGCAATTTATGATCTTTGCTTTTCCAATTTAGTGAATAGGGTTTGTTATGCATCTTAGTGTTTAATCCCGATTTCTTAACCACTTCTTCTGAAATTAAGTTAGATTGAGATCCACTATCTATCAATGTATCGATCTTAGTATGTTTCATTATGACCCTTATATGAAACAACTTACTTCTTGAATCAAAACCATCACCAATTTTACCTCTCAAACCAACTGATGTAATATTAAACTCATCACCTGAATCTAATCCCAAGTATGTTGGTCATGTTGTTGTTGCAACTTTTTTCCTCCCTTTCCTTTCTTTGAACCACTTCGGTCTCTTCTCTGGGTGCAATTTCCAAAATTTCTCATCATCATACCCTTCTTTCTTGCAATGCTTGCAAGAGAGATTCTCTTCCTTCACTGTCGTTGAATTTGTTGTCTTCTCATTCCCTTTTCCTTTTCCATCTTTCTTTGAAGATGATTCCTCTGATACACCAACTCTAGTTTTTCATGTTTCAATATATGTTTATTTTACAGAAACCTCATCAATATTATTAGGTCCAAACATGAATACAGTATTACGAATATAAGAAAGAAAACCTGCTATATACTTCATAAGAGTTTCTTGTGTAGTTAATGAAACATCTAACATCAAATCCATCTTACGAAATTCATTTGTATATTCCTGCACTGATTGTCTTTTCCATAACTTAAGACTTTTCCATTCAATTAAAGCCTTTTCCTTATACCCCAAAGGATAGAACTATTTTCTAAGTGAAAAAATAAAATCATGCCATGATAGAAAAATCTTACCAACTTGTTGAGTTCCAAGTTGCATCTTACTTTTCCACCGGATGAGAGTTCTGCCTTCAAGATGAAGTGATACCAATCTGATTTTGGTTGCCTCATCTTTGATTTGTTTCACATTACAATATACCTCCATATGTCTAACCCAGTTATCAAGTTTCTGAGAATTAACTTCGCCATCATACATAGGCAAAACAAATTTTACATCAAGTTTAAGTAATGGCATATCAGGCTTATGTTTATGAGAATGTTTTCTTGCAGTAGAACTTGAACTTGTACTTGAATACGAAGAAGATGATGGAGATGAAGGAGGAGGTTTAGGAGGGTCCTCTCCTTCTTCACTTTTGTCTTTCTTTGAAGATTCCCCTTGAACCAGTCTCTTCCGTTCCAAGTACTCATCATACAACACTTTTACCATCTCTGACATGGAAAAGAAAGTTCTTTGAAACTCTCTTTCATTTTGAGAAAGTCCTTCTTCTAATGCCATCTTCTCACTTTGAGATGTCCTCTTTCTTGATCCAATCTATGGATCTCCTTCTACAATCTCTCATTCACTGCGACTTAGCTTTTCCCTGGTAATCATGCAAACTCAAACAACCAATTGTCAACTTGCTCTGATACCACTTGATCTGAAATTGATCTTTTAAAGACTATGGTTAAGTTTATGCATGAGTTGATTTACCATTTAATAATTAAGAGAAGAAAAAGATTTTAGTGAATGAATTTTCTATCCATCATAAAGAATGCAGAACAAAAAGTAAACATCAAGAACAAAAAACCATAATGCCAAAGACTGTTAACGGAGTTCGGCACAAATTTTCCCACGTCTCTTGGCCTTTGTCTTCAATGGGAGGATTCTTATTAATCCTTAATTATTAAAAACAATACCAAGAAAGTATTACATAACAACTTCTGAAACCACCTTTCAGATCTACAACTTCTCGACAAAAATAAACATCACTAATGGGTGCAACAGGTAATTCTGAGACTTTTGAGTATGAACTCAACTATGCTTGGCTCAACATCTTGGCCTTTGGAGGAAAGTTTTTTTTTGGTTACTCGGATGCAAAAGTAGAATCCATGTTCTGAATCCCCTTGAAATTATACAACTTTTGAGTATAAAATTGACCTTTTTCTGAACAGGCCYTTGGGACCTACCCTCGGCATGAATCCCAATGTTGCACCCTATCAGATCCATACAGTCTCAAACTACGTGCCAAAAAAACTCATTTTTATCAATTTTCATGCCCATTTAAATAAGCCAGACTCCACAAAATTTAGCGACAATTATCCAAACTTAGCAACAKTTAGCCAAACATAGCAGGATTTCGCCAGATTTGGAGGATTCCTGCCAGATTTGGTGGTAACCGCCAGATTTGGCGGAACCGCTAAACCACTTTGACCTTCCAAAAGGTTCCATGTGGAACCTCCTCATTGGGTCATGTGTCACCTCGTCATTGGCCCAATCCATGTCAGCCTGCCCAGTTAGCCACCACGTCAGCATCTGTACTACCACGTTAGTTTCCATGTCATCATTCGTACAATGACACATCATCATCCGTATAGTGCCACATCATCATCCATACAATGCCATGTCATCATCTTCACAGTGCCACATCATCATTCATACAGCCAGGTGTCACCTCCGTAAAGTGCCACATCATCGTTCGTATAGTGCCACGTGCCACTTCCATACCGTGCCAACTCAACCCGAAAATGCCAAAAATGACTAACACGTGTCAGCTCCTGGTGTTTCCAGGTCACCCTGTTGACATCATCATGACATCATGCTGACATCATCATGACGTATTAGTTACATCATCTTCCACATCAGTTGTACAACGATTGACCAGTTGACTTTGACCTTTGACTTTTTGCCTATTTGGGAAAAAGTTTAGAACGCGATAACTTTCTCATATGGTGTCCATTTTCGAAAAACAATATATGGACGGAATCATAATGAAGAGCCCTACGCAATGACGCTAGTTTCATGTGATTCTGATAAATTTGAAATTTTGGCCTTCCTAGATCCATTTTGGATCAATTTTCCTCACAAACGGCATGACACCAGGAAGGTGTATAATGTACAAGAAACAGCCACAGTCAACAATGTAGCCAAAAGTGTGACGAGAATATATGTAGTTGTGGAAAATCGACAAGCAGATCACCAAGCCTCGGCGATGGAATTGAAAGGTATTATTACCAATCAACCAATTTCTATTTTAATTAACCCAAGATCAAACCTCAGTTATATTTCACTACGATTTTTTGAGGAATGTTCATTATAGAGAAAGAATCATGCAAGAGCATGGATGGTTCAATTAGTCACTCGAACAAATAGGAAAGTGGATGAGGTAGTAGAAGCTTGTCCATTTGAAATTAATGGACGACAAACTTAGGAAGATTTGAATATTCTACCCCTATGCTCATATGATGTGATATTGGGAATGGATTGTCTAGCTTCCCACAAGGAAAAATTAAACTATTGTGAGAATATTTTGGAATGTGAGGAAAATGAGGGAAATGCAAGAATTTTTCAAGGCATTCGGAAGCCATTATCAGTGAAGAAAATATAAGCGTTGAAACTGAAGAAGTTTGGTAGAAAAGGGTTCTCCTTGTATGTTATACAATTACTTAACTCATCTGAAATCAATGGGTTGAAGGATGAAGATCACCCTATGCTATGGGAATTCAAAGATGTGTTTCCAGAGGAAATTCCTGGATTATCTCTAAAAATAGATCATGTGCCTGGAGTAGTACCAACATCAAAAGTACCTTACAGGATGAACGCACCAGAGTTGGTGGAGCCGAAGGTGAAATTGAAGGAAATGTTAGATAAAGGTTACATTAGGCCGAGTGCATCTCCATGGGGAGAACGAACCTTTTTTGTAAATAATAAGGATGGTACCTTGAGACTATACATTGATTATAGGCAGTTGAACAACATGACCATCAAGAACAAATATCCTTTTCCCAATATAAATGATCTATTTGACCATCTCATAGGTGTTGCATTTTTCTCAAATATTGATTTGAGGTCGGGATATCACCAAGTCATAATCAAGGATGAGTACATCCACAAGACAAGATTTAGAACAAGGTAAGAGCACTATGAGTTTGTAGTGGTCTCATTTGGGCTTACAAATGCAACAACCACATTCATGTGTCTGATGAATAGTGTGCTCAATAAGTATTTGGACAAGTTTGTCTTAGTATTTGTGGATGACATTTTGGTGTATTCTAAGAATAGAGAAGAGCATGAAGCACATCTTAGGATGGTGCTACATGTGCAGAGAGATCACATGTTGTATGCTAAGTTCAACAAGTGTGATTTCTTTCAAAAGGAAATCCAATATTTAGGCCACATACTCTCATCACAAGGAGTGGAAGTAGATCCATAGAAGATTAAGTAAATCATGGATTGGCCTTACCCTAAGAATGTCATGGAAGTAAGATCCTTCATGGGATTGGTTGGATATTATAGAATGTTCATAAAGGGATTTTCCAAGATAGGTAATCCTATTACTTCATTGCAAAGAAATGTGAAGAGATTTGTATGCTCACCATGAAGATATCTTCCAGTAGTTGAAGCATATTTTGACTAATTCCCTTGTTATGAATATTGCAAACCTAGAAAAAAATGTATTGATTTGTAATGATCCTTGCAAATAAGGACTAGGAGGATTTCTTATGTAAGATGGCCAAGTGATTTGTTACGAATCACGAAAAATGAATGAGGATGAAAGTATGTTACCCATGATCTAGAGCTTGTGGAAATTGTGCATGCATTGAATATGTGGAGGTATTTCTTGCTAGGGAGAAGATTTGTCCTAATGACAGACCACTATGGTCTGAAGTACCTATTCGACAATCCAATATTGAATGCTAGACATGAAAGATGGATGGTGTTGATTAACAAGTTTGATTTTGAAATAAAACACATTAGAGGAAAAACAATAGAGTGGCAGATGCACTCTGGTGAAGTGTGTAGACTATACACTTAACAAAAACAAGTGTAGGAGAGTATAATATCAAGAAAAGGATTAAAACCCTCTTGCAGGAAGATGAGTTATTCAATCAAGTCATAAAATGGTTACAACAAGAACCCAGGGAAAACAAATATGAAGGATATTATCTTGGGGCTGATATTTTTTTGTTGTACAACAACATGATGTATGTGCCTAATTTATCATATTTAAGGCATTTGTTTATGGATGAGTTCCATAGAAGACCCTATGTAGGTAACCCTGGTTACCATAAAATGGTGAAAAAGTAACACAATTGTATTATTGTTTTGGAATGAAGCAGTACATTGCTCAGTACACTGCAAAATGTTTAGAGTGCCAAGAAGTAAAAGTTGAGCACAAACATCATGCTGGCCTATTGCTTCCTCTATCAATTTCAGAGTGGAAATGGGAAATGGTTTCCATGGATTTTATAATAGATATACCAAGGAAAATCAAGCAACATGATGTGATCATGTGTAAAAACCCTCCTAGTTAAGGACAACTACTCTGTCAATTGGTGCAATTTTTTTTTTTGTTTGTTAAAGTGTGTGCGCGCGTGTAGAAGAAACAACCCCCTCGACTCTACGTCAACACTCGAACCAGCAGGACGCAAGTAAGATGAACACAATCAAGACGACCCGACATATCATAGTGACAACAAGAAACAAACGCCCCTGGACATGAGGCGGGCAACTAGCAGCTGTAAGAAGAAACAGACACCAAGGGTTAGGCACAGTAATGTCACAGAATGAAAGAATCCAACAGTAGAGTCGCAGTAGTGGAACTGTGCCTTTAAACAGCCTGAGACTACTGATACGGCTCAGAGTGTGTCACAAGAGTGGAACTGTGCCTTTAAACAGCCCGAGACTCTTGATACGGCACTGGATTGCTTCCACCGGATTTACACACAGACATAAATACGAAGCTACAGAGGTGTCTAAATCCCGCCCGACACGAACATACTACGCAATGCCATACCACCAGGTACTGCAAAATCAAGGACAATCATGACCTCTACGGAAGACTCAAGTCAGGAGGACTCTAACAATGACCCACTCCTATTGAGACCCGAAGACATCAATCAAGATCAATGCTCCATTACTTATTATTAATCTATGGTTACCTTGTCCTAAGGTAAAAACACAAAATTCTCAACCCCCGTTAATTAGTTATAAGGTCATTAGGCACTAGATCCAGGACAAGCAATAGGCACAAGCGCATGGCATTTTCTGTTAAACGCCATAGTTGAGAAATGATTTCAATACCATAAGGGTAAATCCTCGAACATTACATTCTCATGTTATCTTGCCTTCCCTCCCAATTTATTACCATATATTGGAATAACCTAACAATACTGCATTGCAACTTCGAACTTAAGATTAACCTTCAATTTAACGAATAAAACCTTGCAAGTTAACACCATCACGGACATTTCAATTAAACAATTATTGACATTGCGATTCATCCATCATCGTTATCATGGCAAATTATAACAAAAATACTAGTGCAATTTAACAAGTATCACCATTTCTCTTAAGCAATTTCTAGGGTTGCAGTCTAAGCTTCATCATTAGCGTTCAATTTAAACATTATCCATCCTTGCCATTATCAAGTATAAGTCATTGCGAATTAGCCAACATTTGATAACTCAAGTCAACAACACCATAACATTGCAATTTAAACAATTATCATTATTGTAATTTAACAAGTGTTACCACGGCAATTAAGTAAATTAAACCATTATGTTTACATTTGACAAGCTATAACAATTACAATATTTAAAACGAAAGGGTTTAAATAGCATTATTTTAAAAGGAGCCCTATATAAAGGTAATTAACATGCCACCTCTAACATATCAATATTAAAAGGACAAAGTGTCATCATAATAAGTAACTGCAAGTATACAAGTAGCTTCATGTTGAAAATGGACAATACCATCACCTATTTAAAAATGGCAAAATGTAAAGACAACCATATTAAAATGTCAAATAATTAAGGAGGACATTATTGAAAAAGGACAAAGATAAAAACGTTAAAAATGACAGTAATTAAAAATCATAATAATTCGATTCGTCTTCTTCATTAACCTCACAAATTAAAACAAATATTTTTATTACAATTTACACAAGTATTCCATTGCACACTAAGCAAATATTCCATTATATAAATAAACATAGTTTAAATAACAACGCAACTATTCATCTAGATTTATATCCCCCAACAACCAAGGGTAGAAGGTTAACCAACAATTGCCACATGTGAATAAATTAACAAATTCACAATAATAAATCTTCAGCCTTAGAATAACAGAAATTAGGGTTGACCATAATAGCAAATACAATTATTCCCGGGAATTAACACGCAAGCATCATATTCATTTCAGGCTTATCATGAGGATTTGATGTCACGCATTAGCAACAGGACTATTTAAAGCCTAATTATACTTCTTAAATCGATTTGATAAAAACAAGTTCTTATCATACAACCGAAATTGACTAAATAATAATAATCTACAGATTTTTAATAAATGAAATAAAGTTACTCAGTGGGACGGCATTGTTAACCTAAATTGGCAACGGCAGATTAAAACCACGAATGAAATCGACCAGATATCCATGATTAAAGTGGGACGGCAGTGTTAACCTAAATTTGGAACGTCACATTAAATTCATGAATTAAATAGCATAGTGTTCGCCAGGATTGGGAGGCAGGGATTGGTTGTGCCTGCGGTTGAGAGCTGGCGGCCTCGTAATCTAGTTGCTACATTTAACAAGGCTTTACTTGTCAGTCCATAAAGCAACCCTAACGGTGACAATAAGCGACCCAACCCCCATACCATCAATTAAAACTTGGCAGCGAGGATCTTGTGGTATGTGCGCCAGCCAGAATCACGGCAACCCTACCAAACTGGAAGCGAACACCCAAAGAATACAACTGGGAACAAGGCATCGAGCATAAAGCTGTTAACCATAACCGTCATTTTTATGCAAGGACATTGGCAAGGCATTGAGGATATTAAGGAGGTCATTAACAAGACATTCAGAAATAATACGGACGCAGATTACTATCATATACTGAACTTGCAGAATTATAGCGAGAGTTGGGGAATGGAGGAGCTAAGCCGAGGTGGTAAAGGCGCGCTCAGGTAGTCTCTTAAGGCGCCGCAATCGTGGTATAAGTGCCCAACCCATGCCACGCATTTCATTTAGTGGAATCGGCCGTTCCAGCCCCCAAAAAACAGTTATTGAACTTCCTTAAGCTTTAATGCTAGGTTTCGAAAATAAAGGTTTTACCAAATCGCTTAAGACTCACACTTTGTATAATAATACATCATTAACGTGAAGCAACATACAACAATGAAATAATTCTCGAGCAATGGCTTGTAACATGTAACCTGGGCGCGAATACTCTTGCCTTCTGATTTTCAAATTCCATGGATCGAACCCCGTCTCCTAGGTTATTGAAACTTCTTTTATCTTATATGCTCGGCTTTTAAAAAAAAATAATTGTTTTATCCGAGAATAAATAACATCAATATGCTGGACGAGTAGAGAATAAAACACTTAGGATGAAAATTCATTCGTGATCAATACAGGATTAAAGTACCGAGAAAACGTCATCCAAGGGCACTCAAAGAAAATGCTTACACACGCTATCTCACCCAAGTAATAACGCAGTCTAAGTCTAGCTGATACAGGGTAAACACGCAGTAAGGCCGCATCAAGGACAAAAAAGGTAAATCACGATGGCTGGGAGTCTGTAGACAATAAAAATTTTAATAAATGATCTGCTCACAGTCGTTGTCAACTCCCACAGTAAAAAGACAAAAATGCCCAAAGCATAAAGGAGACAAACACACGGTAAGATTGCCCGTTGTAAATACAAGTGCCCACGAAGATAAGAGGAACCTGCTGTAATTAAAACGATTACTGTGCATAGGACGCCCAGCGAAATAAGAGAAAACCCACGGCAAAAGGAAACGCCCCCTATATGAAGAAAAAAAAACGCAGGTTACCAGGAGACTCACAGCCATGGAAAAACCCGCCGGTCAAGATATGAGAATGCCCACAAATACAAGGGAAACCCACCAATCCAGAAAAAAAAAAAAACTGCCATTATATATATATAAACGCCCCTAACAAATGCCCACTGTAACAATCGTAAACCTACTGAAAGAAGAAAACAAAAACTGTCCACGGCATAAAAACAAAATAGCATAAACTCACTCCAAATTTACCTGAACCCTTAACCCATAACAAGGATCTTCTGAAAACCCCCTTTTTCTTACAGAGTATGAAGGATGAGGAAACAACATTCCACAATAATACAACCATAAGCGCAGCAGTAAATCACTATGCATTCTACTCCACTCAGTTCAGGAACATACCTTGGCCTTATTTGCTTGTCCTGTGCTCCTGCCGCTCCTGCTCCTGCTTGTCGACCGCAAAGAACCCACCGGTACCTACCAGCCAAACGCTATGGGTACTATTCTTCCCCCCTCAGCCCCCCGAGCTGCAAAGGGGCCACACACAATCAGAGAGTAACTAGCTTCTCAGCTCGCCTCCAAGGCTGAGCTACCACTCAAGTCTGTTGAGAATCCCCCAACTCCTACAAGAAATCAGTCCAGTCCCTCTCTCGCAGCATAACAATACCAATCTCAAAAAAGTCCCTTTCTTTCCCCCTCTCCCTTTCTTTTATCCAGACTCAAACCCTAATTCTTCTTTTTCTTAGGTTTTCCCCCCTTTTCCCTTTTGATTTTCTTACTTTTCTTTTTAATTTATTTGGTTTATATTATTTTCTTTTTTCTTTTCAAAACTCAAAGAGTATGTGCGCTCATTATTCATTTCCTTTTAATTTTTACATGCTTAACTTTATTTGTTTAAAATTGTTTATAATATAAATATACATATATGTATTTTCATTTTTCTAGTTATAAGCATGCATTCATCTTTGTAGTTTATCATTATCCATCATTTGATTTACCATTAATATATATGTATATATAGGATAATGAGAGATTAAGGCGATGGCAAACCAGTATAGGGGAAAAAAAAATGTATTACATAAAATGAATAAAGAGGAATTACGGGGAGGGATGGCGATATAGTAATGTGAACTAGACAAGTAAAAGGGAGATGGATACTGGAAGGTCAAGGCGATGGAGGGTAGTTTAAAAGTAGACATGGATAGA
>JASDQU010100367.1:148566-163346 GCA_032191745.1 Picea mariana
CGAGTCGTGTCTCCTTGTCGTCAGTGGCTATCCAACAATAAAATCCATCGATAAAACTTCCCATTTCGATTCCGGAATGGCATGTTGTTGAAGTAATACTGTCAGGTGTCTATGTTCAGCCTTTACCTGCTGACACTCGAGACATCTAGCCACAAAGTTGACTATGTCGGCCTTCATTCCTTTCCAAAAGAATAAGGGTTTGAGGTCTGCCCTCATCTTCGTAACTCCCGGGTGAGCCATGTAAACTGCTCTATGAGACTCGCTCAAGATCAACCTCCTCAACTCGTTGTTTGGCGGTACATAAATCCGACTTCTAAACCTCAATAAACCGTCGCTATCAAGTGAATATCCCTCATAACGTGGTACCATCATGGTGTTTTGTCCGATAAAATCCTTGACTTCTGTGTACCAGTCATCATCACGCTGTAAGGTGAGAATCTTCTCACGTAGATTTTTCTGAAGAGGTAACACCGAAAAGATGCGTGGCCTCTAACTCAAGGCATCCGCCACTCGGTTCACTGTTCCCTTTATGTAAGAAATCTCGAAATCGTATTCGCTAAGCAATTCCGACCAACGTCATTGTCGCGCGTTCAGGTCGCTTTGCATAAAAATGTGTTATAGTCCACAATGATCAGTCTTTAATTCAAATTTTTGTCCAATAAGGTAGTGTCTCCAAACCTTCAAGGCATAAACGATGGATAATAACTCCAAATCGTGCGTCGCGTAGTTCTCCTCATGCCTTCTCAACTTCCTCAAAATGTAAGCAATCACTCGTCCGTCCTACATCAAGACTCCGCCTAAACCTTCCTTGGATGCGTCAGTGCATACCAAGAAGTCTGCGTCCATGTCAAGGACCTTTAGTATTGGTGCGGTTGTCAGCAACCCCTTAAGCCTCTGAAAGGCCTCCGCGCATTTCTCTGTCCAAACAAACTTCTTGTTTTTCTTCTGCAATTCCGTGATCGGATTTGCTATNGCCTCCGTGCATTTATCTGTCCAAACAAACTTCTTGTTTTTCTTCTGCAATTCCGTGATCGGATTTGCTATCTTCGAAAAACCCTCGACAAATCGTCGATAGTATCCTGCTAATCCCATAAAACTACGCACTTCTGTGACATTTGTTGGTGCGGGCCATTCCATAATAGCCTCAACCTTGGCTGGATCCACGGCGATGCCTTTGCCAGAGATGACATGCCCTAAGTAGTGAATCCTCGATTGGTAAAAAGAGCATTTGGACAACTTCCCATACAATTTGTGTTCTTGTAAACATTGTAGTACCAAGCGCAAGTGCTCATCATGCTCCTTCATCGTCCGAGAGTAAATCAAAATATCGTCAATGAATACTTGGATGAACTTGTCCAAGTACTCGCGGAACACCCCGTTCATCAAACTCATGAATACCCCTGGGGTGTTTGTCAGTCCAAAAGGCAAAATAGTAAACTCGTAATGTCCAAATCTCGTCTTAAAGGCGGTCTAAGGGATGTCATCCTCCTTTATCCGTAACTGGTGATATCCGGATCGCAGATCGATCTTGGAGAACACCGTCGCTCCCTTCATTTGGTCGAATAGATCGTCAATTCTAGGTAAGGGATAGTGATTCTTGATCGTCGCCTTGTTCAGTTGACGGAAGTCAATGCAAAGCCTCCATGATCCATCCTTCTTTCGTATGAAAATAACTGGCGCACCCCACGGTGACACACTAGGGCGTATCAGTCCCAGGTCCAACAACTCCTTCAGTTGCATTTTCAATTCTTGCAACTCCGAGGTCGACATCCGATAGGGCGTTCTTGCTATCGGTTCGATTCCCGGTTTCAGGTCTATGGTAAACTCCAGTTCCCTCTCTGGTGGCATCCCAGGAAACTCCTTTGGAAATATGTCTGCAAACTCCTTCACCACCGGAAGGTGTTCTAGGCCTTCTGCTACTCCCTTCTCATTGAGCGCAAGGATCGCATAAAGTTTGCACCCCTTGCGCATACTCTTCCGTAACTGTAAGGAAGAGACGAATCGCAGGGAAACTCCTTGGTTCCATCCTACAATCACACGTCTCTTTCCTTTGTCATCTACCAAGCTCAATCGTTTCATCTTACAGTTGAGAATCGCCTCATGCGTTTCCAACCAATCCATACCGATCACGACGTCATAAGATCCTAAGTTCATGACGTACAAGTTGACTCTCATGACAAACTCTCCCAGGTTAAGGGCACAGCCTGTAACCTTTCCTCCCACCTTTTGTTTAGCTCCTGAACCCATATCCACGAAGCTAAACTCATCCTGTTTGACTGCCTTTACCTTAATTCTTTTTAGCGCTGCACCAGAAATGAAACTCTCAGTAGCTCCTGGGTCTATCAAAATGCTAAGGGTCTGGTCAGCGACCGTACCTGTCGTCTCGAGCACAGTCGACTCGTGCTCTGCCTGGAGGTTATTCACCGCAGCATGAATCCGATGGGCCTTGCCCAAATCTCCCACGGTAGCGGGTCCGGCTGATCCAGACGTCCTGGCCCTCTCCACAGGACAGTCGCGCTGGTAGTATGGCTCCCCACACGTCCAACACCCCTTCTTCGGCCCAGTAGTCCTGGTACCTGAAGTAGAAGAGGACTACCCACCGGCCTGGAACTCTGGTCTGTTCTGCTGAACGGGCCTAAACTGCTACTGTTGCGGGCAACGCTGCTGCTGGTGCTGTGGTCCTCGATAAGGTGTCCACTGCTGAGGCGGTGGTCGTCACGGTGTAGTGAACGTGGATCCCCTCTGGAAGCCACGATGTCCTGGTGTATGTCTCGCTGGTGCCTAATGTCACAGCGCACCAGATGAACTCTGCCCTGTGGGTCTCGCTGGAGTCCTGGTCTGACCCCCGCTGATAAGCTCCTCCTCTACTATGAGGGCCTTTTGGACAGCTTCGTGCAAGGTTTGAGGCATCAAGATTGTAACCTTGGCACACAGACTGCCGTTAAGGCCAAACACAAACCTGTTGACCTTGAGCTTCTCTGTGTTAAGGTGTGGAGCATACCGGAGCAGCTCCATAAAACGTGCCTCGTACTCGGGCACCGTACGACCTCCCTGTCGTAATGCGTTGAACTCGTTGAGCTGACACTCAATGAATTCCTCAAAAAGGTACCTCTCTCGGAATCGTTCCTCGAACAGTTCCCATGACACTTCTTCCACGGCCATGTTCAGCTACGGCAGGAGCGTCTTCCAACATAGAAGAGCGCTCCCCTTCAGTTGAAAGACCGCCATGCAGACCTTCATGTTGGAGGTATAATCGCGAAGTGCGAAGCACATCGCCATATTCTCCAACCATGCCTCAGTGGCTGCACCGTCCGGGGCGCCAAAGAACTCGGGAAATTTTACCTTCTCGAGTTCACGGTGAATGCTACCTGTGACAGCCGATGAGCGCGGCAGAACCTCAAGGGGTGCTGGCGCCCTGGCCTCGTCTCTGTCCAAATGGCTGATCAGAGCCTCGGACATGCGCTGAAAGGATCTCATCATCCCAAAAACATCACCAACTGCTATATGTTCCTGTCCGAGCACCTGCTCGCCTCCCTGGGGGTTAGACCCCTCAGGCGTGGATGTTGCTGGAGGCGTCTCACCTCCTCCCCTAGCACCCCGTCATCTGCCTCCGCGGCGTCCTCTAACCATGATTACCTGCACATGCACAATCAACTCGATCAGCAACAGTATAACAAAACCAACTCATGTCAACAAAAGCCGTAGCGAACCCCAGGTCGCAGGTCGAACCGGCTCTGATACCATATGTAAAAACCCTCCTAGTTAAGGACAACTACTCTATCAACCGGTGCAAAAAAAAAATTTGTTTGTTAAAGTGTGTGCGCGCGTGTAGAAGAAACAACCCCCTCGACTCTACGTCAACACTCGAACCAGCAGGACGCAAGTAAGACGAACACAATCAAGACGACCTGACATATCATAGTGACAACAAGAAACAAATTCCCCTGGACATGAGGCGGGCAACTAGCAGCTGTAAGCAGAAACAGACACCAGGGGTTAGGCACAGTAATGTCACAGAATGAAAGAATCCAACAATAGAGTCGCAGTAGTGGAACTGTGCCTTTAAACAGCCCGAGACTACTGATACAATTCAGAGTGTGTCGCAAGAGTGGAACTGTGCCTTTAAACAGCCTGAGACTCTTGATACGGCACTGGATTCCTTCCACCGGATTTTACACACAGACATAAATACTAAGCTACAGAGGTGTCTAAATCTCGCCCGACACGAACATACTACGCAATACCATACCACCAGGTACTACAAAATCAGGGACAATCATGACCTCTACGGGAGACGCAAGTCAGGAGGACTCTAACAACGACCCACTCCTATTGAGACCCGAAGACATCAATCAGGATCAATGCTCCATTACTTATTATTAATCTATGGTGACCTTGTCCTAAGGTAAAAACCCAAAATTCTCAACCCCCGTTAATTAGTTATAAGGTCATTAGGCACTAGATCCGGGACAATCAATAGGTACAAGCGCATGGAATTTTCTGTTAAACACCATAGTTGAGCAATGATTTCAATACCATAAGGGTAAATCCTCGAACATTACATTCTCATGTTATCTTTCCTTCCCTCCCAATTTATTACCATATATTGGAATAACCTAACAATACTGCATTGCAACTTCGAACTTAAGATTAACCTTCAATTTAACGAATAAAACCTTGCAAGTTAACACCATCACGGACATTTCAATTAAACAATTATTGACATTGTGATTCATCCATCATCGTTATCATGGAAAATTATAACAAAAATACTAGTGCAATTTAACAAGTATCACCATTGCTCTTAAGCAATTTCTAGGGTTGCAGTCTAAGCTTCATCATTAGCGTTCAATTTAAACATTATCCATCCTTGCCATTAACAAGTATAAGTCATTGCGAATTAGCCAACATTTGATAACTCAAGTCAACAACACCATAACATTGTAATTTAAACAATTATCATTATTGTAATTTAACAAGTGTTACCACGCCAATTAAGTAAATTAAACCATTATGTTTACATTTGACAAGCTATAACAATTACAATATTTAAAATGAAAGGGTTTAAATAGCATTATTTTAAAAGGAGCCCTATATAAAGGTAATTAACATGCCACCTCTAACATATCAATATTAAAAGGACAAAGTGTCATCATAATAAGTAACTGCAAGTATACAAGTAGCTTCATGTTGAAAATGGACACTACCATCACCTATTTAAAAATGGAAAAATGTAAAGACAACCATATTAAAATGTCAAATAATTAAGGAGGACATTATTGAAAAAGGACAAAGATAAAAACGTTAAAAATGACAGTAATTAAAAATCATAATAATTCGATTCGTCTTCTTCATTAACCTCGCAAATTAAAACAAATATTTTTATTACAATTTACACAAGTATTCCATTGCACATTAAGCAAATATTCCATTATATAAATAAACATAGTTTAAATAACAACGCAACTATTCATCTAGATTTATATCCCCCAACAACCAAGGGTAGAAGGTTAACCAACAATTGCCACATGTGAATAAATTAACAAATTCACAATAATAAATCTTCAGCCTTAGAATAACAGAAATTAGGGTTGACCATAATAGCAAATACAATTATTCCCAGGAATTAACACGCAAGCATCATATTCATTTCAGTCTTATCATGAGGATTCGATGTCACACATTAGCAACAGGACTATTTAAAGCCTAATTATACTTCTTAAATCGATTTGATAAAAACAAGTTCTTATCATACAACCGAAATTGACTAAATAATAATAATCTACAGATTTTTAATAAATGAAATAAAGTTACTCAGTGGGACGGAATTGTTAACCTAAATTGGCAACGGCAGATTAAAACTGCGAATGAAATCGACCAGATATCCATGATTAAAGTGGGACAGTAGTGTTAACCTAAATTTGGAACAGCACATTAAATTCATGAATTAAATAGCATAGTGTTCGCCAGGATTGGGAGGCAGAGATTGGTTGTGCCTGCGGTTGAGAGCTGGCGGCCTCGTAATCTGGTTGCTACGTTTAACAAGGCTTTACTTGTCAATCTATAAAGCAACTCTAACGGTGACAATAAGCGACCCAGCCCCCATACCATCAATTAAAACTTGGCAGCGAGGATCTTGTGGTATGCGCGCCAGCCAGAATCACGGCAACCCTACCAAACTGGAAGCGAACACCCAAAGAATACAACTGGGAATGAGGCATCGAGCATAAAGCTGTTAACCATAACCGACATTTTTATGCAAGGACACTGGCAAGGCATTGAGGATATTAAGGAGGCCATTAACAAGACATTCAGAAATAATACGGACGCAGATTACTATCATATAGTGAACTTGCAGAATTATAGCGAAAGCTGGGGAATGGAGGAGCTAAGCCGAGGTGGTAAAGGCACGCTCAGGCAGTGTCTTAAGCCGCCGCAATCGTGTTATAAGTGCCCAACCCATGCCACGCATTTCATTTAGTGGAATCGACCGTTCCAGCCACCCAAAAAACAGTTATTGAACTTCCTTAATCTTTAATGCTAGGTTTCGAAAATAAAGGTTTTACCAAATCGCTTAAGACTCACACTTTGTATAATAATACATCATTAACGTGAAGCAACATACAACAATGAAATAATTCTCGAGCAATGGCTTAGAACATGTAACCTGGGCGCAAATACTCCTGCCTTCTAATTTTCAAATTCCATGGATCGAACCCCGTCTCCTGGGTTATTGAAACTTCTTTTATCTTATATGCTCGGCTTTTAAAAAAAAAAAATTGTTTTATCCGAGAATAAATAACATCAATATGCTGGACGAGTAGACAATAAAACGCTTAGGATGAAAATTCATTCGTGATCAATACAGGCTTAAAGTACCGAGAAAACGTCATCCAAGGGCACTCAAAGAAAATGCTTACACATGCTATCTCACCCAGGTAATAACGCAGTCTAAGTCTGGCTGATACAGGGTAAACACGCAATAAGGACGCAGCAAGGATAGAAAAGGTAAATCACGATGGTTGGGAGTCTGTAGACAATAAAAATTTTAATAAATGATCTGCTCACAGTCGTTGTCAACTCCCACAGTAAAAATACAAAGACGCCCAAAGCATAAAGGAGACAAACACACGGTAAGATTTCCCGCTATAAATACAAGCACCCACGGAGATAGGAGGAACCTGTTGTAATTAAAATGATTATTGTGCATAGAACGCCCAGCGAAATAAGAGAAAACCCACAGCAAAAGGAAACGCCCCCTATATGAAGAAAAAAAAACGCAGGTCACCAGGAGACTCACAGCCATGGAAAAACCCGCCGATCAAGATATGAGAATGCCCACAAATACAAGGGAAACCCACCAATCCAGAAAAAAAAACTGCCATTATATATATAAAAACGCCCCTAACAAATGCCCACTGTAACAATCATAAACCTACTGAAAGAAGAAAACAAAAACCGTCCACGGCATAAAAACGAAATAGCATAAACTCACTCCAAATTTACCTGAACCCTTAACCCATAACAAGGATCTTCTGAAAACCCCCTTTTTCTTACAGAGTATGAAGGACAAGGAAACAACATTCCACAACAATACAACCATAAGCGCAGCAATAAATCACTATGCATTCTACTCTACTCAGTTCAGAAACATACGTTGGCCTTATTTGCTTGTCATGTGCTCCTGCTGCTCCCGCTCCTGCTTGCCGACCGCAAAGAACCCACCGGTACCTCCCAGCCAAACGCTATGGGTACTCTTCTTCCCCCTCAGCCCCCCGAGCCGCAAATGGGCCACACACAATCAGAGAGTAACTAGCTTCTCAGCTCGCCTCCAAGGCTGAGCTACCACTCAAGTCTACTGAGAATCCCCCAACTCCTACAAGAAATCAGTCCAGTCCCTCTCTCGCAGCATAACAATACCAATCTCAAAAAAGTCCCTTTCTTTCCCCCTCTCCCTTTCTTTTATCCAAACTCAAACCCTAATTCTTCTTTTTCTTAGGTTTTCCCCCCTTTTCCCTTTTGATTTTCTTACTTTTCTTTTTAATTTATTTGGTTTATATTATTTTCTTTTTTCTTTTCAAAACTCAAAGAGTATGTGCGCTCATTATTCATTTCCTTTTTTATTTTTACATGCTTAACTTTATTTGTTTAAAATTGTTTATAATATAAATATACATATATGTATTTTCATTTTTCTAGTTATAAGCATGCATTCATCTTTGTAGTTTTTCATTATCCGTCATTTAATTTACCATTAATATATATGTATATATAGGATAATGAGAGATTAAGGTGATGGCAAACCAGTATAGGGGAAAAATAAATGTATTACATAAAACGAATAAAGAGGAATTACGGGGAGGGATGGCGATATAGTAATGTGAACTAGACAAGTAAAAGGGAGATGGATACTGGAAGGTCAAGGCGATGGAAGGTAGTTTAAAAGTAGATATGGATAGTGAGAGGTTGAGGGTCCGAGTTTTTTTTTTTTTTGTTTTGTTTTTTTTCTTTAATTTCTCTTTTATTAAGGTCACACTAAATTTCCCCCCCCCCCTTTTCTAGAAGGTCTTAGGATTAGGGTTTAGATTCTGAGCTAGGCGACGATAGGTTAAGGGAATTGCTTAAGGTTTTATTCAGGTGTTGAAGACTTAGGGTTACTTAGGCTGACTCCTTCAACCACCTTTATCGCGACGTGCCCTTCAGGTCGCACCACATGCACCAAGGGTGCCACTCACCTCTGGAATTTCTTTTGGCGACGTGCCCTTCAGGATGCACCACGTGCTCCAAGGGTGCCACTCACGGCCTGAGTTTCTTCTGTGTGACGTGCCCTTCAGGATGCACCACGTGCTCCAAGGGTTCCACTCGCCGACTGGACTGATTGGTAGACCTCTATAACCCCTGGAGTAAACACTCCGCCAAGTGAACTCGTAGGAGACTAAGGGCTCTAAGGAATAAGGCCCCCGCCTTATTGCGTGCCCCTTAGAATCATCGTGAGTGAATGTCGCAGTCGGCCCTCACGGCATCGTGGGTCCTCTCAAACTAGGTAATCGTTAACCTACAGTTCGAGCCACGACGGGAGTGCTAGCAGGCGGTGGCAGGGCTGATGTCCACCCCTCTCCCTCAACCTCTCTGTAATTGTGTGTGGCCCCTTTACTCCATATGTGAGTCAAGTCGGCAAGCTATCGTCAGCCTGCATCACCAATAATCATGTCAGAAATGTCAAACATCAAATCATCAATCAAATGAAACATCATAATAAACATATCAACCCAAAAGCACACTCCCTGACTCAGTCCGGAGTCCAAGGGGGTTCTACCGATGTCTCTGCATCCTCAAGGTCAAAAACCCTACAGACTCAATCAAATTGAGTCAATAGCGCCCGTCTACATTAAATAGTAACACATCATGTCATCTGTCAATCACATCATAATCAAATATAATAGGTCTAACATCAAAAAGGATCCAGATCACTTGCGAGCAAGTGTCCTCAAATAATAAGTGTTCTCAGTGCGTCAGAGTGAGATGATACATCATGGTTGTAGTGGATAAGTTGAGCAAGGAAGCTCATTTTATTCCCATCAAATCTACTTTCAAAGCCATAGATGTTGCTAACATTTTTTTGAAGGAAATTTTCCAATTACATGGTTTTCCCAAGACCATAATCTCGGATAGAGATGCCAAGTTCACCTCACATTTTTGAAAAATCATGTTTACAGTATTATGAATGCAATTGGAATTTAGCACGACCTACCATCCTTTAACACATGGTCAAATCGAGAGAGTGAATAGAGTACTAGATCATATGAAATGGATGCATGTTATTCATCAGCCTAAGCAGTGGGAAGAATATCTACCACTGGTATAGTTTTCCTACAATAATGGTTATCATGAATGATTGAAAATGAGCCTGTTTGAGGTTCTATATGGCAGGAATTTTAGAGTTCCAATTAGCCACGATAGTCCAGTGGATAGAATTAAACTTGGACCAGAATTGTTAAAGGAAATGGAATATTCCATGGTTAAGATAAGGAATAATTTGAAAGTCACCCAGGATATATGAAAGAGCTATGAAGATAGTAAGACGACTCATAGAGAGCTCAAAGTGGGAGATAATGCATATTTGAGAGTGAAACCCAAGAGAAGTTCCATGAGAATGGGGATGTGTGTTAAGTTGGAGCCTTTCTACTGTGTACCTTTTGAAGTCCTAGAGAGAAATGAAAATATTCATAACCACTAATGACATATATGTACTCATGGTCGTAAAAGAGAAAGATGTTGGGACATATGACGCTTTCCAAAGGTGTGAATCATCTCATAAAAAGGAATTAATTGATATTGTTTTAAGTATGATGATATTTTCTAGGAATGGGATGGATTACCTCCTAAGAGGGAAATCCACACGAGATACATCTTCAGCAAGATTCTCCTCTTCCTAATGTGGCCATGTACAGGATGTCATTTGTGGAGATGACAGAGATCAAGAAGCAGGTATAGGGATTATTGGATCAAGGGATCATAAGGCCCAATTCATCTCCTTGTGGTTCTCTGATCGTGATGGTGCCAAAGAAAGATGGCACATGGTGAATGTGTGTCAATTACCGAGCTTTAAATAAAATCACGGTGAAAAATTGATACCCTCTTCCTCGTATAGATGATTTACTTGATCAGTTGAAGAATTTTGTTTATTTCACTAAGTTGGATTTCTGCAGTGGATATCATCAAATCAGGGTTGCAAAACAGGATGCATGGAAGACTTCCTTTAAAACCAAACAAGGATTGTTTGAGTGATTAGTTATGTTGTTTGGTCTTTGTAATGCTCCGACAAATTTCATGTGTGTGATGAATGAGGTATTTAGTCCTTTCCTAGATGACTTTGTGATTGTGTATTTAGACGACATTCTTGTTTTTAGCGGGACTCGGGATGAACATGTAAGGCATGTAAAACAAGTATTGGATACTTTTCAGAGGGAAAAGATGTATGTGAAAATGTATAAATGTGAATTTGGCAAGACTGCACTTGTGTATTTAGGTCATATTGTAGGAGGACAATTGAAAATTGATCCTTCCAAAATTGATGTAATTGTAAATTGGCCTAAGCCAAAAAGTGTGACCGAGATCCAGAGCTTCTTAGGTGCAATCCAGTATTGGAGGAGATTCATTCCCAACTTCTCCTTTATAGCAGCTCCTTTTCATGCCTTAACCAGTGTGAAAAACACTTTTCAGTGGGAAGGAAAGCAACAAAAAGCTTTTGACATTTTGAAGGAGAAGATCAATAGAGCACTAGTATTAGCATTGTTGAATCTTCAACAACCTTTCAAGATCGAGACAGATGCCAGTGGATACTCTATGGATGCAATATTGATGCAATATCATAGGACTATATGTTACCACTCTGTAATGTTTAACCAAGTTGTTGTTAATTATCCTACATATGATAAAGAGTTTTATGCATTAGTTCAAAGCGTAAAGAAATGGAAGCACTACTTGTTAGGGAAGGAAACAATTATACATGCAGATCACCGGCCCTTACAGTATCTTCAAGAATAGACCAAACTGCAACAATATTGGCACTACATATGGATGGGTTTTCTACAACAATTTCATTTGATAATAAAGTACAAGAAGTGTACAAGTAACAAGGTAGCCGATATGGTTTCTAGACCTCCTATTGTTGCTTCTATTATTTTGAAGAATACTTCTTTATCTCATGATAGCTATGTAGAGAAATATGCCATCGATGAAGATTTCAAAGAATCATATGAGAAGCTAACCCATGGTTCACAGGTAGAGAAATATTGTCTACAAGGAAAATTACCCTGTCATCTTGGGAAGCTATGTATTCCTACAAGTGAGCGAGTCCATGTAATACGAGAACCTCACACATCTCTTGTGTCTCGAAATTTTGGGGTAGGAGAAACAATGGATCATTTTCAGAGGTTTTATTACTAGCCTCAAATGAAAGCAATTGTAACTAAATATGTAAAGGGGTGTGTGATATTTTCTACTTGTAATCCCATTAATAGAAAATCAGGGCTATACTCACCACTTCCTGTTCCATCCCATCCATGGGAAAGAATTTCCATAGATTTTGTAGGGGGTTTACAAATGACCAAAGGGGGTCATGATTATTTGTATGTCATAGTGGATAGGTTCAACAAGATGTGTATCTTGATGCCATGTAAAAATCATATCACTGTCGAACAGACTGCTAATCTCTTTTTTCAGTATGTTTGGGTTCACTTTGGGTTACCCACGTCCATTTTCTCAGATTGAGATACTTGATTCCTTGGATATTTTTGGACTATATTGTGGAGAATGATGGACACAAAATTGAAGAGGAGCACTACTTTTCATCTACATATCGACGAACTTGAAACATTTTTAGCCTCCCATGATCATGGATTAGCATGACGAAGTTTCAATACCTTCAGTTGATGAGTTTGCACCTGATTACTTGGATGAGTTACAGGAAGATATCATCCTGGACAGAGAAGGATGAGGACTTCACATAGGGGTGATGTTGATTATATTCAAGTAGGATTAAAGGGCACACATCCAAGTAGGGAAAAGTGGATTGAGAAGGACAAAGTGAGGGGACTCTTCCCTCACTTATCAGTTGATTGATGAAATATTTTGGTGGTCCAAAAATCTCTCAGTGGGAAGGTGTGATCCAAAAAGGTTCCAGAGATGGCTAAGAACAACTCAGAACTCATAGAGGCAATAGAGGATGCTCTGAATGGCTTCAACAAACATAAAAAGGGAAAAACTTCAAATTTCCCAAAACTTAGTTCAAATGGAATGGTCACGAAGAACGTGTCACAAACTTTCTAACGGTGCAAACGTCTTGTCAAACGGAGTTACGGATCGAAAGATATAAGCAGTCAAATTTTAGGTCAAACTTGGTCAAAAAGTCAAAAGATCAAGGTGACACGTGTCACCACTGCAAGGGTGACATGTGGCACATCTGTAAATATGGAATCGAAGAGTGTTGAGTTTTCATGGAATGACATGGCAAGGTCATACAGGTTGATGGCAGACACGTGGGCGAATTAGGTGGTGACCAGTGTCATTTTCATGGACAAATGTTATGGTGACACATGGCCCAGTCATGGGATACCACGTGGCACCCCTCTAGTCTTTGGTATTTGAAAAAATTTATATGACACCATAGGAGTCGAACCCGTAACCTCCTCAGCCCAAAGACCTTACAACCTCCGCGTTAGCCAACATACCACTATATAGTTCTTGTTTATAATATGAAAAGAATTTTCTTTGAGTTTAATAATGCTTCGTATGGGGGAAGAAAATGGCTAGGCCTTCATCCCAACCCTTGTCCCTATGCTAATCCATGCGACCATGTCCACCACCAATGGTCAAATGTAACCGCTCGCCATTTTAGTGGCATATTCCACCAGTTTAGGTCGTTTGCCATATTTGGTAGTCGCTCCGCCATTTTTTAGCAGCGCACCAAAGTTTGTTGTAACCATATGTTTAAAAGGGGATGCCCATGGGATTTGACCCCGACACCTCTTCCAACTAAGAGACTTAATATAATATCCACAACCAATGCGCCAAACCGCTTCATCAATGCATAACCGCCAATTTTTTGTATAAGAAGGGGGCCTTCTCCAATGTACGGCAGGAGGAGAACCAAGAGAGTGCCCATATGGATTTTGGCATGGATTTCGAGACAGGGCATGCATTTCGAGATTTTACCAGTCATTTATTGCAGAGATAGGGCACAAAAACCGAGGCATGGGCCTAAAAGTGTCAGACTCAGATCGGGGCCTGAAGATAGTAATTTTTAGGTAATTCGACGCCACAAACGCAATGGTGATGTTAGTTTTCTTATCTGAGAAAAGATTATGTATCTTAACTCCAGAATGAGGTATACTTATGTATTTTYCCCAATTCTTTTGTGGAGTTAATAAAAATACCTACCCATTTGAGAGCAGGACCCAGAGACGTAGTCCACCAGGGAGGAACTTCGTTATCAAGTTCTTTGTGTTCATATTGCATGCTTATGTCTCTTTCCTTTTGAGATTTTCCTTCTTTATGGTGTACTTTAGTTTACGCTCATTTAATACAATTATTTAATAAGTCACCTGAAAAAAATATCCTAGATCACCAACCTATGTTTTTAAAGCGTAAACATACACCTACGAGCATACCCAGATCAGGAGGAAACCACATAATGAATTATGGAGTTCAGATCAATGGTTGAGGCAATTAATAATTGTTGGTAGTTTGTTCTCTTGAATTCTAAGGAAGGGAGTAAATTGAGCACACTGACACAAAGGAAATCACAAATTTACCCCTTCAATATAGGAACTGTAGGATATGGGTTGCGTCTGCAGGAATCCCAAGAGAATTTGGGAAAAGAGATCAAAAGGTGGAAAGACACCACAAGACTAGACAACCAACGCGCATAGGGTGGTATCAAAGGAGAAAATAAGAATGCATGAGAACTAATGGTTAGTCACCGAGAGTATTATCAAAAGAATAAAGCATGAAGAAGCTCAAGAAGAATACTCTTAGAAGGAGTGAGTGAGCAGCGAGCTCAAAGGATAAGAGTGCAGTGAACAGAGTTGGTCATTGGTGTTGATTGAAGAGAAGGAGGAAGTGGAGATATTTCCTTGAATAAAATAGGAATCTTATCCAATTTTATGATGACCACCCTGGAATAGAGAAGACCTGGATCAAGACTGGAGAAATAGAGGGCTACATATTGGTACTTACTGGAAATAAATCAGCATTGTTAACGTGAGGTCACTGAGGAA
>JASDQU010100367.1:163707-183176 GCA_032191745.1 Picea mariana
GATGATGATGATGATGATGATGATGAAGAAGAAGAAGAAGAAGAAGAAGAAGAAGAAGAAGAAGAAGAAGAAGAAGAAGAAGAACGTTCACTTGGTCTATCGGACCTTAAGACGGTAATTGTGAAGCATATGCTAATACTTTATATGATGATGTTTATGAAGCATGTAATTGTGTGTAATTAATAAAAGCACTAAACTATTTAATGAGAGGAAACAGTTTTGAAAGTACTCGCCATGATATACAAGTGGAAATTGATGAAGCACGGATTAATTGAGTGGTTGGGTAAGGTGGAGCTCATATGTTTTTATGAGGAAAACAAGAAACTTGTGAAGCTTGTTTAGCAAGTCAACCTATGCTTGCAAAGCATATACCCAAATCAACAAGAAACCATGTGACCAATTGTGAAGGTCATATCGGTGGTTGAGGCAGTCAAGGTCCTCTGAGGAATAGAGAACCTTGAGTCCTGAGGAAGTCTCAATCCCTATGTGGAAATATTGCAAGATATGCACGAAGCTTATCTCTCACAAAGTTGAAAGTGATCCGGATTATTTTCGACACAAAATGAGAGCAGAGATATAAGAAAGAAGTGTACAGAGATATTTTGGATATCCAATAATATAAGAGAAATGTATCAGAGATGCACCATAAACACAGAGATACAATAATACACAATTTTCTATTAATGAGCGAAAATGTACAAAGACTGTAAAAATACATAGTGAAAGACTTGCTAGAATGGTGGCAGGTTATCTCTGAGAAGAGATGTGTCGCATTTGCAAGAAGATGATTTTGCAATGAGGTTCCAAAGACCTTTTTATCATAAAGAAAATCCAAAACCCTAACCCCGGAAAATGAAAAGCCGACAGTTTTGTGTAGTTTGGTGTATCAACTTCCCGAGGGCGTAACTTTGGCATACGAACTCCATTTGGGGTGCACGATAGATCGTTGGAAAGGTATCATCGAGGAGATTCATTTTGAGGTCTTAATCAGAGCTTTCGACTATCATTGAGAAGCTCGATCCCAAAAAAACCTTCATATAGGCCCTCAAAATGGGCCCAGAAGTTAAAAACTGCTAAAAATGGTAAATTACCAAAATTGTTAGAAAACTGTTTTGAGCGAGTTGAAAAACGTGGGTGGTCACAGATATCCACCTAGATCAATCCTCCCTTATTAGGAAGCAATGGTCTCCATTGTGTTGAGTGCCCGGCGGAGAGGGAAAAGCGTTTGTTGAATCTGCATCTCGATGAGTTGTTTGTCTTGTTAGAGAAGTTGCACTGCTTAGCTTGTTGAAGGTTGTCACGAACATGTGGCTGGAAGGGTTGGACATTTTTAACGAGTCTGGCTACATGAGATGCCTATGTGCAGAAGGAATATTTACACTTTGCTGCAAACTTGTCGACCTTCTTTTGTTGGATAGAAGGTGTTTGGACCGAGGCTATAGTGGTTGCAATATCCTTGTATTCACCTTTTGAACAAATTGTGAAGAAGTTGAATTTTGTAGTATGAGATACTAACTTGTGGCACTATTTAGGTGGAACAGTAGTCAGAACTACCTCTGGTATTCTATAGAGATGACCCCCTAGAAAAACAATGACCATGCAAGGTCAAGAGTCATAAATAGCATGACGCTTCCACATATATGATTGGCCCAAGAGAACATCATAGACATCCAATGGAAAAACATTACATAATACCTCATCCTTGAAGGGCTAGATGACGTACGACAATCAATATTGTTGGTTGACACAGAGATCTCGTCCCGAGCAAAGCGACCTGATATTGTATGGCTTTGGGTGTGGTGTTGTCGACAATGCCAATTGTTTGACGACCTTTATTGAGATGAAGTTCTTTTGGCTTCCGCTATCAACAATAAAATGCAGTGAGGTCCCCTTCACCCACATCTATGAATGAAAAAATGTACTCCCCCTCTTCAGGATCTGTTGGCTCTTCTAGTTGAATTGTTGCAATCGCAACAATAGCAGTGGGGTCTGCATCGATGATTTGTCTTTTACCAGTATTTTCAGAATCAGATTCTGAATCAGGGTTCGGCTCCTTATCTTTGATCTCGACCACAAATGACTATTTTGAGTGACATTCCTCAGTGTTGTGCTAGGGGACTTTGTGGAAATCGCACAATTTTTTGTTGTCCTTCTTTGTCTTCCCATGACCTTTCTTTTCCTATGGCTTAGACTGATTTTCTGATGCTGGAGCATCTCTCCATGTCAGCTAGCTAGCCACGTCAGCGCATGCATTCAAGGCTGAAGAGAGGCACAACCCTCGTCTTCAATTTTGAAATTGAATGTAATTAAATGTTTTAGGTTGTTGAGCCGTGAGGCCGTGCTTTGCACATGCGTAGAAGTAGGTAGGCCTTTAATGTTTGAATGCTGAGATCTAGATCTGATTTGCGAACCAGACAGCCCATTCAATGTAATTGAATAGGGTAGGTGGGTGTGTAGGGAAGAGCTCTAAGAGCCACCTCATGTAAAAAGATCATGGTATCTCATTTTTTAAAGAGGAGAGCATGCACAAGAGAGAGAGTGTGTGTGCATAGAGAAGGAGTCGAGACTCTGTTAAAGTCCAAGCTCGAGAACACCTTTGCAAAAACAAACATTTTCCATTTAATACAAAGAAGCAGTTTCTCCTGCATATATTCCCTGTGTTGAATGAGTGTCTATGTGTGTTCTTTTTATGCTGTAGATGTATGTTGTAGGTTTGCATTTGCAGGGAGTTGTTTGATTTTTAGGTTTAAGAGGTTCTTTCTCGTTTCATGCCAGGAGGGCGTGACAGAGTACTACGGTCTCTGAATACCAGTGCACTGAAGCACTTCTGAACTCTGCGGATTCAGACAAAGACGTGCCAAGTGGGCACAGTAGCTGAAATTATCAATTCAGGAAAGATCTGTGAGGTTGTTGAACACCTCAGAAGGCAAGGCTGTGTAGGCGAGACACAGTTACAGACAAAGACTCTCTTTGAGTTCTGTAAAGCTCTGCCAGGTGGGCATTGAGCCAGTGCAAGGAGTGCACAAAGGAAGAACTCTGATGGGAGTTCGTAAGAAGCAAGAATCACTGAGGATTCTTGAGACTCTGCCAGGAGGGCATTGAGCAAGTTCCATAGCGCACAGAAGGAACTCTTTGAGTTCAGAGATTGAAGAAGAATCCACTAAAGGATCTGTGTAGGGTTGTTGAACACCTGAAACACTCAGCAAGAGGTTGCTTGAGTGAAGGATAGCTAGGAGGGAATCCAAGTTCTCCATCTAAAGGAGGAGGGAAAAAGGATAAAATCTCTTAGAGGTTTGAGTAGTAGGAAGATCAGAAGAGATAGCACTGTGTGTGCGAAGACTCTGCGAGGAGTGCAGAAGTCACAGAACTCTTTGAGGGGTTCGGGGTTCCCTAAATCTTGGGAGAAGCAGCGTTTTTATGCGTGCAAGTGAGGACTCAAGTCGAAGAGCTCGCAGGTAAAGGAGAACAAAGGTTGAGGCCTTTGAACATTGGAATTTTTCTAAGTGTTGGCAAAAAGTGCACCAAAGCTCAGGAGGAGAAATAGTTGTCGTCGGATGTTCCGAAGAGATCTGGACCATTGAAGATTTCACGTCCAGGGAGCAGTGGAAGAGAGTGCAGAGCCAAAGAGATTCTGAGCCATTGGATCTTGCTCAGAATAGTTGACAGCCATCAGATCTGTCGAGAGGAGATCAAGGTTTAAACCCTCATAAGCAGAGTGAAAGTCCCGAAGGAGTGTCAATATCAGGATTTCAGCATTCAAAAGTTCAAGAGTCTTGAGGATGAGAGTCTGGGTCCTCGATATCAGAAATCGCAAAAGGGAGAATTAGATCTGAGCCATCCATCTGTGGGAGGACGCGTGTCGCAAAATCATCCATTTCATAGATTCGGGCACCAGGACTCATAAAGGTGAGCATCTTGACTTCGTATCTAGTGAAGTCTCGAAAGGATCGGAGCCGTCCATCCATAGGAGGACAGGTGTCACAAGATCGCCCATATTGTGGATTCGGACATCGAAATTCATAGAGGGAAGTCTTTCGACTTTGCGAGTAGCAAAGTCGCGAAGAGATCATGACCATCTAGCTGAGGAGGACAGGTGGCAACGATCGAGAGATCGGCGAAGTGCCGAAGGGGTCTAGGATTTGGATCTCATGAACTCAGAGGTTCGCAAGATGAGAGCCTAGGAGTTGGGTGCTCCAAGTCGCGAGTGGCGAAATTGCGAGGAGCAAGGATAGTCGTAGGATATAGGTTGCGGAGGACCATTGGATTAGAGCCTCATTGCGCGTATCACGCATTCGAAGGTTCGGAGGTTGAGAGGACCTCATCTCGACTGCAAAAGTCACAAAGTGTCAAGAGCTAAGGCACGAGTGTGGAAACATGGCAGAACCACATGATGAGGCTCACATGGTTGACAGGTGGATACGCGTCACCTGTAAAAAGGAGTCAACATTTCGTTGACTTCTCACGTCTCGTGAATTCACAAGATAAGAGCATGGAAGCTCAACGTTGAAACTTGCGAAGCGGCAAGTAGTGATAGGTTCTAGCACTTAAGCCTAGCTAGTGGCCACGTGCGGAGTGCACTGACAGAGAAGGATCCTTACCCATTTCACAATTTCAGGTATCATGAATTTGGAAAGCAAGAGTCGGTGGCTTCGACTCACGAACTCACGAAATCGCGAGGTTGTGAAAAGAGACTTTGGGTTAGGCCCTTGGTCATAGCATTGTGGTCACTTGGGAAGAAAGGAGCTCATGCCTACTACTATTCTCACAGGGGAGATTTCGAAAGGACCTGTGGATTGATAATTGGAGATTCCAGCAGGGAGTCAAAAGGAGTCGCTTCGGCTCATAAAAGAAACTGAACGATCCTTAAGACCGGGAGGTTGCGCAGAGACTCTGTCGAGGCAAAGGTGGCGTCTGCATCACTATGGTATCAGAGATTGAATCTTGTCTATAGATTTCAGGAAAGGGAAGTTGGAGGTGAAGGAGCACTCTGATACACATCAATATGGTATCAGAGCAGGGAATTCATCTGTAGATTTCAGGTGAAGCAAAGAGAAGAAGATAAAGTGTTGGGAAGCTCTATAAAGAATTTGTTTGCAGGTAGGAAATAGTCCATAGACAATTAGGAGGACTGTGGAAGAAGCTGGAGACACTCAGGATCAGAGTGACAACAACAGGTTTGCTAGGAGAGAAGACAAGGACAACGAGATGGCTACTGAAGGTCGTAGATACGCTGGAAAGAAGAACCCAGAGTTGATGAGCAAAGCAGAAATAGATGAAGAACTCGTTGATCTAAGGGCAGAGATAGAAAATCTTGCATTGCGGATGCAGCAGAATACCAAATCAAGATGGGTATATGAATGGCCCATGAAGACGAAAGAAAAATGGCTAGTCAAGGAGTTGATGGCTAGAAGACAGCATAGACTATTAAGAGGGTGGTTGAGGCATGCTGAAAACCTCAACAGACCAGAAGAGAGGGTTCAGATATGTGAACCAGAAACTGGGAGAAATCTCAATGATGCAGAGGATGAAATGGGATCAGCTGAAGATCTCAAGCACTGCTAGGAGGGCAGAGAGGAAATTCCCAATTTCCAGGTGGGCAAAGAGTTGAGATCGTTGTGGGATCTCATAGACTGTCATGAGGATAGCCAGGGAATTTCACATTGCCAGGTGGGAAATGGATCGAGATCACTGCAGGATCTCATAGACTGTCAGAAGGGCAGTAGAAAGTTTTCAATTTGCCAGGTGGGCATGGGAACAGAGATGGGACTGTATGAAAGTATCATGGACTCGGAGGTGAGTTCAACTCAACTTGAGGTGCTAATGGAGATGGGATCAGTTGATCTCATGGTCTACCAGGGAAGCAGTGAAGAAATCCCGATTTTCCAGGTGGGCAGGGATAAGCAGATGATAGTATCTGAGGGTCTCATAAACTCAGAGGTGAGTTTGGATCAGCAAATGCAGCTGAAAAAAGAGGAGGATATGAGGAGCCTTCTAATGATTGGGGGAATTCAAATATTCCTACCATTTTCCCAAGAGGAGGCAGAAATCTATATTGTAGATGCAGCAACGGCAGAAGCAGGAAAGCTAGCTGAGACTGTCAGAGAAGAATTGGAGTGGGTATTTGAGACTGCCCAAGTAGAAGAAGAAGATGAGCATTCTAAGGAGTGGCTCAATAATTTTAGCCAGGAAGATGAGGAAGATACAACACTGAATCTAGCAGGAAAAGAAGCCGAAAAGAAAGCAAATAAATTGTTCACTCCATGGGAGATGGAGCTGGAGATGCTGGAGGATTAGCTGAACAATCCAAAGACAGCAAGAGAATTGGAAAAAGTTGAGATGTCAGAGAAAGTGACTGAACAATAGGTCAATCAAGGGGAGACTGCAGAGCTGAACTTTGTAGCAGGGTGGTAAGCTAAGTTCACAGAAGAAGATGAAGAGGAAAGCATGGGAGATCATGGTGATCTGCCCAATTTTAGGCAAATTTTGCAACTGAGGAGACTGCATGAACAAATCCAGCCACTAGAGCCGTTGGATGAAGTGATCGAGATGATCAAGGAGTTGATGATTAGGTCAACAGAGACTACCAGCAAGGAGGAGAGGCTGAGCAGAGAAGAAGAAGCAGCAACAGCAGCAGTAGCGAGGAAGTGGAGCGAGGAGAAAACTCCAGAAGATCATTTTGGATCCAGGAGGATTTCCAAAGATGAAGGTGGAAGCTCATGAGCAGGAGCTCATGAATTTTGTAGCTAAGGAGTATGATGCAGGAGCATCTCTCCATGTCATCCATCCAGCCACGTCAGCGCGTGCATTCAAGGCTGAAGAGAGGTGCAACCCTCGTTTTCAATTTTGAAATTGAATGTAATTAAATGTTTTAGGTTGTTGAGTCGTGAGGGCATGCTTTGCACAAGTGTAGAAGTAGGTAGGCCTTTAATGTTTGAAGGCTATCATCTAGATCCGATTTGCGGACTAGACAACCCATTCAATGTAATTGAATAGGGTAGGTGAGTGTGGAGGGAAGAGCTCTAAGAGACCCCTTATGTAAAAAGATCATGGTATCTCATTTTTGAAAGAGGAGAGCATGCACAAGAGAGAGGGAGTGTGCATAGAGAAGGAGCTGAGACTCTATTAAAGTCCGAGCTCAAGAACACCCTTGTAAAAACATACATTTTCCATTTAATACAAAGAAGCAGTTTCTCCTGCATATATTCCCTGTGTTGAATGAGTGTCTGTGTGTGTTTTGTTTATGCTGTAGATGTATGCTGTAGGTTTTCATTTGCAGAGAGTTTTTTGATTTTCAAGCTTGTGAGGTTCTTTGTGTTTTCATGCCAGGAGGGTGTGACAGAGTACTGCGGTCTCTGAATACCAGTGCACTGAAGCACTTCTGAACTCTGCGGATTCAGACAAAGATGTGCCAGGTGGGTACAATAGCTGAAATCATCAATTCAGGAAAGACCTGTGAGGTTGTTGAACACCTCAGAAGGCAAGGTTGTGTAGGTGAGACACAGTTGCAGATAGAGACTCTCTTTGAGTTGTGTAAATCTCTTCCAGGTGGGCATTGAGCCAGTGTAAGGAGTGCACAAAGGAAAAACTCTGCTGGGAGCTTGTAAGAAGCAAGATTCACTGAGGATTCTTGAGACTCTACCAGGAGGGCATTGAGTAAGTGCCATAGCACATAGAAGGAACTCTTTGAGTTCAGAGATTGAAGAAGAATCCACTGAAGGATCTTCACAGGGTTTTTGAACACCCTGAAACACTCAGCAAGAGGTTGCTTGAGTGAAGGATAGCCAGGAGGGCATCCAAGTTCTCCACCTGAAGGAGGAGGGAAAAAGGATAAAATACCTTAGAGTTCTGAGTAGAAGGAATCTCATAAGAGATAGCACTGTGTGTGCCAAGACTTTGCGAGGAGTGTAGAAGTCACAGAACTCTTTGAGGGGTTCAGGGTTCCCTAAAGCTTGGGAGAAGTAGCGTTTTTATGCACGCAGGTGAGGACTCAAGTCGAAGAGCTTGCAGGTAAAGGAGAACAAAGGTCGAGGCCTTTGAACATTGGAATTTTTCTAAGTGTTGGAAGAAAGTGTGCTAAAGCTCAAGAGGAGAAATAGTTTTCGTCGGATGTTTCGAAGAGATCTGGACCGTTGAAGATTTCACATATAGGGAGCAGTGGAAGAGCACACAGAGCTGAAGAGATTCTGAGCCATTAGATCTCGCTCAGAATAGCTGACTACTGTCAAATATGTCAAAAGGATCTTGAGTTTTAAACCCTCGTCAGCAGAGCAAAAGTCCGTGTCAATATCGGGATTTCGACGTTCGAAAGTTTGGGATTCTGGAGGATGAGAGTTCGGGCCCTTGACATTATAAATCACAAAATAGAGAATTATATCTGAGCCATCCATCTGTGGGAGGACTCAAAATCGTCCATTTCAGAGATTCAGGCACCAGGACTCACAGAGGTGAGCATCTTGACTTCGTATCTGGCGAAGTATTGAAAGGATCAAAGCCATCCATCTAGAGGAGGATAGGTGTCACAAGATCTTCCATATTGGGGATTCGGACATTGGAAGTCATAGAGGGAATTCTTTCGACTTTGCAAGTAGTGAAGTCGCGAAGAGATAAGGATTGTCCATCTGAGGAGGACAGGTGGCAGCGATCGAGAGATTGACGAAGTGCCAAAGGGGTCTAGGATTCGGATCTCATGAACTCGGAGGTTTGCAAGATGAGAGCCCAGGATTTGGGTGCTCCAAGTCATGAGTGGTGAAATCACAAGGAGAAAGGATAGCCGTAGGATCTAGGTCGTGGAGGACCGTTGGATTAGAGCCTCAACGCGCGTATCACCCATTCGGAGGTTCAAAGGTTGAGAGGACCTCATCTCGACTGCAAAAGTCGCAAAGTGTCGAGATCTGAGGCACGAGTGTGGACACGTGGTAGAACCACAAGGTGGGACCCGCGTGGTTGATAGGTGGATACGCATCGCTTGGGAAAAGGAGTCAACACTCCGTTGACTTCTTGTGTCTCAGGAATTCGTGAGATAAGAGCACGGGAGATCGACGTTGAAACTCGTGAAGCAGTGAGTAGCAAGAGGTGCTATCACTTAAGCCTAGCTGGTGGTCATGCTCGGAGGGATCTAACAGAGAAGGAGCCATACCCATTTCGCGATTTGGAGTATCGTGAATTTGGAAAGGAAGAGTCAGGGGCTTCGTCTCACGAACTCATGAAATTGCAAGGTTGCGACAAGAGACTTTGGGTTAGGCCCTTGGTCATAGCACTACGGTCACTTGGGGAGAAAGGAGCTCGTGCCTAGTCTTGTTCACACAGGGGATTTTCCGAAAGGACCTGTGGATCGATAACTGGAGATTCCAGCAGGGAGTCAAAAGGAGTCACTTCGGCTCATAAAAGAAACTAAACGATCCTTAAGACCGGGAGGTTGCGCAGAGACTTTGTCGAGGCAAAGGTGGCATCTGCATCATTTTCGGAAGACTGTTTGTTAGGTTCGTCTTTATCATACTTTGGTTGTTGCATATTTGTAGACCCAAAATATCATTTGTTCTGGTGCTTAAATTTATGCTCGATTTTAACAACATATTGATAAACAACATCGAGTGATGAGATGTCCAGAAAATCCATTTCAGTTTGGATGTATATGTGTAGAACCCCATGGTATTTCAGAAACAAATTTCATTCGGAGTCTTTGATACCCAGCTTGGTGTGCAAGGTATCAAAGGTATTGGTGAACTCTGGAACTACTTGGCCCCTCTCTTGCCGCAGTGTGGTCCATCTCATGTACTAGTCCTCATAATTTCCAACAGGGTAATATTGTTCCTTTACTGCATCCACAAAAAAATTCCAAGTGGGCTCGACCCCATATATTCTAGACTCCTCTGTGGAAATTTTCTCCTAGTAAGTTTCACACCAATGTTTGACATGGGGGAGAGCTTTAAGGAGTGCGAAGGTGATCTTTTCCCTGTCGAAAAAATTATGAACAGAGAAATAACCTTCTAACAAATTTAACCATTTGTCTAGGGAATTTGCATCTATCTGACCTTCAAATACGAGAATATCAAAATTAATCTATACCTTGAAAGGAGAGGTGCTTCCATAGTTTTTGTTTGATGAGACCCAACTTTTTATACTCGGACCTCTTCGGGGACATGCACTGAAAAAAACGATCAAGAGCAGCCTGCTTGGATACCACTAATCCAGAATATTTTCGGCATGAAATGAGAGAGGAGATATAATAAAGAAATGTACAGAAATATATCGGATATCCAATAATATAACATAAATTTATCAGAGATGCAACCATAAACACATAGATACAGTTGTACACAATTTTCTATTAATTCGTGAAAATGTACAAACACTGTAAAAATACAGAGTGAAAGACTTGCCAGAATGGTGGTAGCTTATCTCTGAGAAGAGATTTGTCTGCTACTCGCATTTATAGGAAGATGATTTTAAAATGAGGCTCCAAATGAATTTTTATCATAAAGAAAATACAAAACCCTAACTCTGGAAGATGAAAAGCCAACAGTTTTGTGGACCCTGTTTTGGGTAGTTTGGTGTATCAACTTCCCAAGGGCGTAACTTTCGCATGCGATCTCTGTTTGGGGCGTAATATAGATTGTTCGAAAGGTATCATCGAAGAGATTAATTTTGGGGGATAAAACAAATCCTTCATCTATAATTGGGAAGATATATCCCTAAAAACCTTCATTTAGGCCCTCAAAATGGCCCCGGAAGTTAAAAATTGCTAAAAATAGTAAATTACCAAAATTGCCAGAAAAATGTTTTGAGCCAGTTGGAAAAGGTGGGTGGCCACTGATATCCACCTGGATCAGAAATATGCTTGATGGTATTAGAGAATTTTTCTGACTCCTAAAGACACAGTAAAATCCTTCAAGAATCCTTGAAAATTGGATAAGTCCCTAAGTCATGTGTCCATCAGTAGAGGAACCCTGTGTTGATTCGGGAGAGTTTATAGTCCTTGATTCGATAGGGTGAGGGGATCTCAGCGCTTCATCGAGAAAGGCATCATCATTAGGAATAATAGAATTTCAAGACTTATGTGAAGTCTGACAACGACAACGAGATCCTAGAGACACGACAAGGATCATTGAATCGTTGGGAGTGACCTCAATGAGATCTAGAACATTGGTGTCATCTGCGTCGTCGTTAGGGTATAAAAGGTTGGTGAAGTTGAGTGATGGGACTCAAGGATTGTCAACAATGAAGAAAGTATTGAAAAGAGAAAAGATTCATCTATCTATACACAAGCGAGAGTTGATCTTCGCAATAGATTGTCATAGGTTTCGATTAAGTGAAAATGGGTTGATGACATCATGTCGATGTGGCGTTCTAGCATGGAAGCCATCATATTTCTAGGGAATGAAATGTGTCACAAGTGGAGTTCTTAATGGACATGAGTGGCCTTGTATGGGGTTGAAATCCTTTATGGATTCGACTGCAATCTAGACTGTTAGATCTATATGTCGCATGATCTCATTCATTCATGGGAGGATGTCGGGCATGGGTCTAGAAGTGAGGATAAGAGCATGTGTCGATGACGACAGGGCCTTAAGGTTAAATGATAGTCGGTGGTAAGCAAGGTGGTGAGATGAAATCTCAATCATTGATTAGTGTAGGTCCCAGCCATTCCACCTCAGAAAAGCTTGAGAGTGCAGGATTTAATGACCACGCTAGTTGGCGGTGTTGGCATGATCAAAGCCACTAGATATCGCAGACTAAGAGTAGTTGGATCTGGGAATTTACCGATGGATATCATCGTCAAAACATTCAGTGTTGGGTTAAATGGTAACTCGTGGGAGATAGACCCCGACGATGATGACGATGACAAAGAAAGGTTTCGTGGAAGTCAAAACCAATGAACAGAGAGTTAAGGGTAGGTTCCACATCAGATGGTACTAGTGGCAGGAAGCCATGTGTATTTAAGATGGATTTTGATATTGAGAGCCTGGATGCTTCGAGAGGATGTAACCCTAGATCCATACATCATATTTGGGCATGGTTACATTCATTGGAAAGCTCTCGAAGAGAAAACTCCATCCATGGTCCTTAGGATGAGATAAGAGTTGAGTTGAGAAAGATAAATGTTAACATTTCACCAGCCTAAGAAAGGGTTAGGGGGTTCGTTGTGTCATAGAGTGGTATTAGAGTAGATTTAAAAATATAGACTTGAATGGGCCACTGAGGTTGCTTAAAATTGTTTTATAAAGATTTTAATATTTTCTAGTATGTATGTTTTAAATTGTTAATATCATGACTAATAACAGTTATTTTTCTATCACGTAGGACGTACTAAATGGTAGCAGAGATGAATGGTACAATATAGTATGGAAGACACCTCGTACCTAANATGGGCCACTGAGGTTGCTTAAAATTGTTTTATAAAGATTTTAATATTTTCTAGTATGTATGTTTTAAATTGTTAATATCATGACTAATAACAGTTATTTTTCTATCACGTAGGACGTACTAAATGGTAGCAGAGATGAATGGTACAATATAGTATGGAAGACACCTCGTACCTCAGAGATGAGGAATCTGATAGCTGAAGTGATAGAGAAACCTCTCTAGATTTGTTGGCTATTGTTATAAGTTTAAAGGAATACAATTAGAGTTTCATGAGAGCTAAGGCCGAATAGACCAAGTTGAATGCAGTGTTACTGCAAAGCTTGTCAGAGATTCAAAAACATATGCAACAAGTCCCAAGTAATGTAGAGTTGCATCATTCAGAGAGGATTAAAGCCCCTTCATATGCTCAGAATCATGGATTGGCTCACAGTGATGTGGGAAAGAGTTCCTCCAGAAAGAGGCATCGGAATTCCAAGAAATGTAGATCTAGTGGAAGTGTTTCCATAGAGTCATCTAGCAGGAAGACTACTTCGGTATAGCTGTCCAGTAGTGGCACAGATTCAAGTGTCCATGAGAATAAAAAGAGGAATAATTCTCATATTTATTTGACTGAATAATTGAATAAGACTAAGCCACCTAACTTTGATTGAGAAATCAAGAAAGGATAAGAATTTGAGGCATGGTTGTTTGGTCTAAAGAAGTACTTTCAGGTACATAGTTACTCTGAGACTACCAAGGAAAGGATCTCCATTTTTAATTAGAATGGAGGAGATTCCAATTGGTGGGAATACCTCAAGGAAATCAAAGGGTTTAAGAAAACCAAACTGATGTGGAAGAAATTTGAGCAAAACTTCTGAAGAGCATACCTATCAGAGAAGTATCATGATGAAAAAATAAAGTAATTTCGTGAGCATAAGTTGGGACAACTTACTGTGGATGCATATGCCTAAAGGTTTATGGAATTTTTGAGGTATTTCCCTTACCTCAAGGATGAGAAAGTGAGAGTGCAATGTTTTCTCGCTAGACTACCATAATACTACTAGGACCAAATTGAGTTTGATAAGTTGAATACATTGAAGGAAACTATTAGGAAGGCCAAGTGTTGTTACGACCAATCTAAGTTTAAGGAAGAGCCTTCAAAATATTGGAAGAGGAAGGACAAGAGTGGATTCCCGAAGAAGGGTTTCAAGTCCTTTTCATACAAGAATTCAAGGAAGGGTGCACAGTTTGGTCAGCCAAGCATAAGTGTACACCAGTAGAATTTTCCATCTCAAAGTGGAAACAAACCAGTAGAGAAGACAAGAGAAATAGAAGTGGAACCCAATAAAGGACCTTTTCAATGATAGGGATGTAGAGAGCCACAACTATTGAGGGATTGTTGATCTGAAATTGATCTTTTAAAGACTATGGTTAAGTTTATGCATGAGTTGGTTTACCATTTAAGAACTAAGAGAAGAATAAGATTTTAGTGAATGAATGGTGTAGCCATCATAAATAATGCAGAACAAAAAGTAAACATCAAGAACAACAAACCATAACACCAAAGTTTTTTAATGGAGTTCGGCACAAATTTCCTATGTCTCCGGGTCTTTGTCTTTAGTGGGAGGCTTCTTATTAATCCTTAATGCTTAGAAACAATACCAAGAAAGGTTTACATAACAACTCTTGAAACCACCTTTCAAATCTACAACCTATAGACATAAATAAACATCACCAATGGTTGGAACAAGTAATTATAATACTTTTGAGTATAAAATCGGCTACGCTTGGCTCGACATCATGGGCTCTGGAGGAAATTTTTTGTTCATCTACTCAGATGCAAAAAGAGAAACCATATTCAAACTCCCCTCGAAATTCTGCAAATTTTGAGTATAAAGTCAACTTGCTTCTAAACATGCCCTTGGGACCTCCCCTCGGCACAAATCCTAATGTTGCACTCGATCAGATCCGTACAGTTCGTACAGTCTTGAACTGCATGCCAAAAAAACTCCATTTTCTCGATTTTCATGCCCGGCTAAATAAGATAGACTCCACCAAATTTAGCTATAGTTAGCCAAACTTAGCGAGATTTTACCAAATTTGGAGGATTCCCACCACGTCAGCATATGTACTACCACGTCATCCTGCCTAGTCAACTTCCACATCATCATTTGTGTAGTGCCACGACATTGTCTATATAGTGCCACATCATCGTTCATACAATGCCACATCGTTGTTTGTACAGTGCAACGCCATCATTCGTACAGTGCCAAATCATCATCCATACAACCACATGTCACCTATGTACAGTGCCATGTCATCGTCCATATAGTTCCACGTGTCACTTCCATACCATGCCAACTCAACCTGAAAACGCCAAAAATGATTGACATATGTCAACTCCTGGTGTTGCCAGATAACCCTGTTGATGTCATCATGACATCATGCTGATGTCATCATGACTTAATGCTGACATCATTTTCCACGTCAGTTGTATGACCTTTGATCAGTTGACTTTGACCTTTAAATTTTTCCTATTTGGGAAAAAGTTCAGAACGCGATAACTTTCGCATACGGTGTCCATTTTCAGAAAACAAATATATGGCCAGAATCGACACAACGAACCCTACGAAATGGCATTGGTTTTGTTTGATTCTGAAAAATTTTATTTTTTTTCCTTCCTGGATCCATTTTGGATCATTCCTCCCCACTAAAACCTTTTGGTCCTCCAAATGGGTATTAACTAGTCATCAAGTGAAAGATAGGCCTCTCCACTTGTCCTTTGTCTTTAAACTCTATCCTATGCACTTACCACATAATAATAAATTGCATAATAACCATGACAACTGAAAGCATATTGTTAACCACTTGAACTCATTCACATCTTACTGAATCCACTATCATCCATGTAGAAAACATTAGCAGCGATAACATTAGAAATATGACTGAAACTGAACCAATATGTTTGGCGGGCTTGCACGACATTAAATTATCTTGAAGCAAAGTATGATTGAAATCCCATCCTACAATCATCTCATGTTCATGCTTAAGATCAACTACTTTACTTGGCACAATGGTAGGTGTATTGCTTGCATAAGCTGCCTTATTTAATTATTCCATTGTTAGAAGAGATTTATTTGATTTAATATGATGAGCATGTATAACATATTTTGTCCCTTCTTTAGTTAAGTGATATTGATTCGATTCCCTGTAGAAGATTACTTTGTGATCAAATAAATAAGGACTTCCTAAGACCATTCCACATGTTTCTAGTGTCAGGATATCACCTGTTACTTCATCTGCATACTTAGATGTAATTGCAAACTTTATGATACATTGCTTTGTTATGGGCAATTTATGATCTTTGCTTTTCCAATTTAGTGAATAGGGTTTGTTATGCATCTTAGTGTTTAATCCCAATTTCTTAACCACTTCTTCTGAAATTAAGTTAGATTGAGATACACTATCTATCAATGTATCGATCTTAGTATGTTTCATTATGACCCTTATATGAAACAACTTACTTCTTGAATCAAAACCATCACCAATTTTACCTCTCTAACCAACTGATGTAATATTAAACTCATCACCTGAATCTAATCCCAAGTATGTTGGTCATGTTGTTGCAACTTTTTGCCTCATTTTTCTTTCTTTGAACCACTTTGGTCTCTTATCTGGGTGCAATTTCCAGAATTTCTCATCATCATACCCGTCTTTCTTGCAATGCTTGCAAGAGAGATTCTCTTCCTTCACTGTCATTGAATTTGTTGTCTTCTCATTCCCTTTTCCTTTTCCATCTTTCTTTAAAGATGATTCCTCTGATACACCAACTCCAGTTTTTCATGTTTCAATATATGTTTCTTGGACAGAAACCTCATCAATATTATTAGGTCCAAACATGAATATAGTATTATGGATATAAGCAAGAAAACCTGCTATATACTTCATAAGAGTTTCTTGTGTAGTTAATGGAACATCTAACATCAAATCCATCTTACGAAATCCATTTGTATATTCCTGCACTGATTGTCTTTTCCATAACTTAAGACTTTTCCATTCAATTAAATCCTTTTCCTTATACCCCAAAGGACATATCTATTTTCTAAGTGCAGAAATAAAATCATGCCATGATAGAAAAATCTTACCAACTTGTTGAGTTCCATGTTGCATCTTACTTTGCCACCAGATGAGAGTTGTGCCTTCAAGATGAAGCGATACCAATCTGATTTTGGTTGCCTCATCTTTGATTTGTTTCACATTACAATATACCTCCCAATGTCTAACCTAGTTATCAAGTTTCTGAGAATTAACTTCATCATCATACATAAGCAAAACAAATTTTACATCAAGTTTAAGTAATGGCATATCAGGCTTATGTTTATGAGAATGTTTTCCTACAGTAGAACTTGAACTTGTACTTGAAGAAGAAGAAGAAGATGATGGATATGAAGGAGGAGGTTTAGGAGGGTCCTTTCCTTCTTCACTTTTGTCTTGCTTTGAATATTCCCCTTGAACTGGTCTCTTTCGTCCCAAGTACTCATCATACAACACTTTTACCATCTCTGACATGGAAAAGAAAGTTCTTTAAAACTCTCTTTCATTTTGAGAAAGTCCTTCTTCTAATGCCATCTTCTCACTTTGAGATGTCCTCTTTCTTGATCCAATCTATGGATCTCCTTCTACAATCTCTCATTCACTATAACTTAGCTTTTCCCTGGTAATCATGCAAACTCAAACAACCAATTTTCAACTTGCTCTGATACCACTTGATCTGAAATTGATCTTTTAAAGACTATGGTTAAGTTCATGCATGATTTGATTTACCATTTAAGAATTTAGAGAAGAAGAAGATTTTAGTGAATGAATTTTCTAGCCATCATAAAGAATGCATAACAAAAATTAAACATCAAGAACAAAAAACCATAATGCCAAAGATTGTTAACGGAGTTCAGCACAAATTTTCCTATGTCTCTGGGCCTTTGTCTTTAGTGGGAGGCTTCTTATTAATCCTTAATTCTTAAAAACAATACCAAGAAAGGCTTACATAACAACTTCTGAAACCACCTTTCAGATCTACAACTTCTCGAAAAAAACAAACATCACCAATGGGTGCAACAGGTAATTCTGAGACTTTTGAGTATGAACTCGACTATGCTTGGCTCAACATCTTGGGATTTGGAGGAAATTTTTTTTTTGGTTACTCAGATGCAAAAACAGAAGCCATGTTCTGAATCCCCTCAAAATTATACAACTTTTGAGTATAAAATTTACCTCCTTTTGGACAGGCCCTTGGGACCTCCCCTCGGCATGAATCCCAATGTTGCACCTTGTCAAATCCGTACAATCTCAAACTACATGCCAAAAAAGTCATTTTTCTCGATTTCCATGCTCGGTTAAATAAGCCAGGCTCCACAAAATTTAGCGAAAATTATCCAAACTTAGCAACAGTTAGCCAAACATAGCAGGATTTCGCCAGATTTGGAGGATTCCATCCAGATTTGGTGGTAACTGCCAGATTTGGCAGAAACGCTAAACCACTTTAACCTTCCAGAAGGTTCCATGTGGCACCTCCTCATTGGGCCATGTGTCACCTCATCATTGGCCCAATCCATGTGAGCCTGCCCAATCAACCACTACATCAACATCTGTACTACCACATTAGTTTCCATGTCATCATTTGTACAATGACACGTCATCATTCGTATAGTGCCACATCATCATCCATACAATGCCATGTCATCATCTGTACAATGCCATATCATCATTTTTATATCCAGGTGTCACCTCCATACAGTGCCACATCATCATTCGTATAGTGCCACGTGCCACTTCCATACCATGCCAACTCAGCCCGAAAATACCAAAAATGACTAACACGTGTCAGCTCCTAGTGTTTCCAAGTCACCCTATTGACTTCATCATGACATCATGATGTATTAGTTACATCATCTTACACATGAGTTGTACAACAATTGACTAGTTGAATTTGACCTTTGACTTTTTGCCTATTTGGGAAAAAGTTCAGAACGCAATAACTTTCGCATATGGTGTCCATTTTCAAAAAACAATATATGGACGGAATCTGAATGAAGAGCCCTACGCAATGACGCTAGTTTCATCTAATTCCAATAAATTTGAAGTTTTGGCCTTCCTAGATCAGTTTTGGATCAATTTTCCTCATAGACAGCATGACACCAGGAAGGTGTATAATGTACAAGAAACAACCACAATCAATAATGAGGCCAAAAGTGTGATGAGAATATATGTAGTTGTGGAAAATCAACAAGCAGATCACCAAGCCTCTGCGATGAAATTGAAAGGTATTATTACCAATCAACCAATTTCTATTTTAATTGACCCAAGATCAAACCTCTGTTATATTTCATTGTGATTTTTTTAGGAATGTTCATTATAGAGAAAGAATCATGCAAGAGCATGGATGGTTCAATTAGTCACTCAAACAAATAGGAAAGTGGATGAGGTAGTAGAAGCTTGTCCATTTGAAATTAATGGACTACAAACTTAGGAAGATTTGAATATCCTACCCCTAGGCTCATATGATGTGCTATTGGGAATGGATTGTCTAGCTTCCCACAAGGAAAAATTAAACTATTGTGAGAATATTTTGGAATGTGAGGATAATGAGGGAAATGCAAGAATTTTTCAAGGCATTCGGAAGCCAGTTTTAGTGAAGAAAATATAAGCGTTGAAACTTAAGAAGTTTGGTAGAAAAGGGTTCCCCTTGTATGTTATACAAGTACTTAACTCATCTGAAATCAATGGGTTGAAGGCTAAACATCACCCTATGCTATGGGAATTCAAAGATGTGTTTCCAAAGGAAATTCTTGGATTATCTCTAAAAATAGATCATGTTCCTGGAGCAGTACCAACATCGAAAGTACCTTACAGGATGAATGCACCAGAGTTGGTGGAGCCGAAGGTGAAATTGAAGGAAATGTTAGATAAAGGTTACATTAGGCCGAGTGCATCTCCATGGGGAGAACAAACCTTTTTTGTAAAGAATAAGGATGGTACCTTGAGACTATACATTGATTATAGGCAGTTGAACAACATGACCATCAAGAACAATTATCCTTTTCCCAATATAAATGATCTCTTTGACAAGC
>JASDQU010100367.1:183533-208738 GCA_032191745.1 Picea mariana
TGAATAGTGTGCTCAATACGTATTTGGACAAGTTTGTCTTCGTATTTGTGGATGACATTTTGGTGTATTCTAAGAATAGAGAAGAGCATGAAGCACATCTTAGGATGGTGCTACATGTGCAGAGAGATCACATGTTGTATGCTAAGTTCAAAAAGTGTTATTTCTTGCAAAAGGAAATTCAATATTTAGGACACATACTCTCATCACAAGGAGTGGAAGTAGATCCATAGAAGATTAAGTAAAACATGGATTTGCCTTCCCATAAGAATGTCATGGAAGTAAGATCCTTCATGGGATTGGTTGGATATTACAGAAGGTTCATAAAGGGATTTTCCAAGATAGGTAATCCTATTACTTCATTGCAAAGAAAGGTGAAGAGATTTGTATGCTCACAATGAAGATATCTTCCAGTAGTTGAAGCATATTTTGACTAATTCCCTTGTTATGAATATTGAAAACGTAAAAAAAAATGTATTGGTTTGTAATGATCCTTGAAAATAAGGACTAGGAGTATTTATTATGTAAGATGGCCAAGTGATTTGTTATGAATCACGAAAAATGAATGAGGATGAAAGTATGTTACCCATGATCTAGAGCTTGTGGAAATTGTGCATGCATTGAATATGTGGAAGTATTTCTTGCTAGGGAGAATATTTGTCCCAATGACATACCACTATGGTCGAAAGTACCTATTCAACCATCCAATATTGAATGTTAGACATGAAACATGGATGGTGTTGATTAACAAGTTTGATTTTGAAATAAAACACATTAGAGGAAAAACAATAGAGTGGCAGATGCACTCTAGCGAAATGTGTAGACTATGCACTTAACAAAAACAGGTGTAGGAGAGTATAATATCAAGAAAAGGATTAAAACCCTCTTGTAGGAAGATGAGTTATTCAATCAAGTCATAAAATGGTTACAACAAGAACCCAGGGAAAACAAATATGAAGGATGTTATTTTGGGGCTGATTATTTTTTGTTGTACAACAACATGATGTATGTGCCTAATTTATCATATTTAAGGCATTTGTTTATGGATGAGTTCCATAGAAGACCCTATGTAGGTCACCCTGGTTACCATAAAATGGTGAAAAACGTAACACAATTGTATTATTGTTCTAGAATGAAGTGGTACATTGCTTAGTACACTGCAAAATGTTTAGAGAGCCAAGAAGTAAAAGTTGAGCACAAATATCATGTTGGGCTATTGCTTCCTCTATCAATTTCGGAGTGGAAATGGGAAATGGTTTCCATGGATTTTATAATAGATATAACAAGGAAAATCAAGCAACGTGATGTGATCATGGTTGTAGTGGATAAGTTGAGCAAGGAAGCTCATTTTATTCCTATCAAATCTACTTTCAAAGCCATAGATGTTGCTAACGTTTTTATGAAGGAAATTTTCCAACTACATGATTTTCCCAAGACCATAATCTCGGATAGAGATGCCAAGTTCACCTCACATTTTTGGAAAAGAATGTTTACAGGATTATGAATGCAATTGGAATTTAGCACAACCTACCATCCTTTAACAGATGGTCAAATCAAGAGAGTGAATAGAGTACTAGATCATATGAAATGGATGCATGTTATTCATCAGCCTAAGCAGTGGGAAGAATATCTACCACTGGTATAGTTTTCCTACAATAATGGTTATCATGAATGATTGAAAATGAGCTTGTTTGAGGTTCTATATGGTAGGAATTTTAGAGTTCCAATCAGCCACGATAGTCCAGTGGATAGAATCAAACTTGGACCAGAATTGTTAAAGGAAATGGAATATTCCATGGTTAAGATAAGGAATAATTTAAAAGTCACCTAGGATATATGAAAGAGATATGAAGATAGTAATATGACTCACAGAGAACTCAAAGTGGGAGATAATGCATATTTGAGAGTGAAACCCAAGAGAAGTTCCATGAGAATGGGGATGTGTGCTAAGTTGGAGCCTTGCTACTATGTACCTTTTGAAGTCCTAGACAAAATAGGACCAGTAGAATATAGACCTGCTTTACCACCCAATGTTAGAGTTCATAATGTATTCCATGTGTATTTTTTAAAGAAATATGTACTTGATTCTAATCATGTTATTGATTGGACTGTGATACATATGGAACAAGAGGGAGAATTCCAACCCAAACCTCAATGCATCATGGACAAGAGAGAAACAATGTCTTGGAACTGATCCATTGTGTAGGTCAAGGTGTAGTGAAAGCATTCCAGAGAAAATGAGGCGAAATGGGTGCTGTAAGATGCCATGATATTGGCAAACACATTTTTTTTTTTCTGTATAATTGTGTAAACAAGGTGTTTTAAAGACCGAGAATGATGTTTCTTTATGGGGAAGGGAAATGTAACACCATGTTTTCCCCCAAGACCATAATTATTCTCATATTTCAGATAATTATGTTTATGAAGCATGTAATTGTGTTTTAATTAATGAAAGCACCAAACAATTTACTGAGACATAACAACCTTGAAAGTACTTTCGATGATACACAAGTGGGAATTGATGAAGGAGTCATTGATTGAGTGGTTGGGTAAGGTGGAGCTAGGGTGTTCTTATGAATAAAATAGGAAGCTTATTTAGTAAGCCAACTGATCCAGAAAGGATCCATAGAAGGCTAAGAACAACTCAAAACTCACAAAGGAAACATGGGATGCTCAGAATGGCTTCAACAGATAGAGAAAGGGAAAAAATTCAAATTTTCCAAAACTCAGTTAAAATGGCATGGTCATGAAGAACGTGTCGCAAGATTTCTAACGATACAAATGGCTCGTCAAATAGAATTACGGATCGAAAGATATAAGTGGTCAAAGTTTAGGCCAAACTTGGTCAAAAAGTGAAAATGTCAAGGTGACACATGTCACCACTTCAAGGGTGACAAATGGCACATCCAAATAGTTGGCACGACATAGTGTTGAGTTGGCATGGAATGACGTGGCAAGGTCATACAGGTTGATGGAAGACACGTGGGCGAATTAGGTGGTGACAAGTGTCATTTTCATGGAGAAATGTTATGGTGCCACATGGCCCAGCATGGGCTGCCACGTGGCACCCCTCTAGTGATTGGTATGTGACAAAATTTATATGACTCCACATGAGTCGAACCCATAACCTCCTTAGCCCAAAGACCTTACAACCTCCGCGCTAGCCAACATACCACTATATAGTTCTTGTTTATAATATGACAAGAATTTTATTTAAGTTTAATAATGCTTCATATGGGGGAAGAAAATGGCTAGGCCTTTGGCCAAGCCCTTGGTCCTATTCTTATCCATGAAACCATGTCCACCGCCAATAGTCAAATGTAACTACCCGCCATTTTAATGGCATATTCCGCCAATTTAGACCGTCCATCGTACTTGGTAGTCGCTCTATCATTTTTTAGAAGTGTGCCAAAGTTTGTTGTAACCATATGTTTAAAAGGGAAGGCCTGTGGGATTCGACCCCGAGACCTCCGCCAGCTAAGTGACTTAATATAGCATCCACAACCAATGTGCCAAACTGATTCATCAATGCATAACTGCCAATTTTTTGTATAAGAAGAGGGCCTCTGCTAGTGTACGGGAGGAAGAGAAAAAAGGGTGTGCGCGTACGGATTTTGAGACAGGGCACACATTTCAGTATTTTCCCAGTCATTTATTGTAGAGACAGGGCACGAAAACTGAGGCAGGGGTGTCTCTTGGGCCTAAAAGTATCAAACTTGGATCGGGGTGTGAAGACAGTCATTTTTAGGTAATTCGATGCCACGAATGTAGTGGTGATGTTATTTTTTTGATCTGAACAAAACATATGTATCTTAACTCCTGAATTAGGTATACTTATGTATTTTTCCCAATTCTTTTGTGGAGTTAATAAAAATACCTACCCATTTGAGAGAAGGACTTGGGGACGTAGTCGATCAGGGAAAAACTATGTTATCAAGTTCTTTGTTTTCATATTGCATCCTTATTTCTCTTTTCTTTTGAGCTTTTCCTTGTTTATGGTGTACTTTAGTTTACGCTCATTTAATACAATTCTTTAATAAGTCACTTGACTAAAATATCCTGGATCATGTTTGTATCAAATCGGATGTATTTGACTTGAATTGTTGAGTATGAATGCTTACTAGGGCCAAGCATTAGCAGAGTGAAGGAACTCTTAAGAATTTCAATCCCAAAGTTGGTCATGCATACCGAAGGAAGAAGATCGCAGAAGAGGACAAGTGTGATGAACAGGAGAAAACATTTCACATGGTGTTCTATCGCATGTCAAACATGGTCGAGAAAATGTATGGAGATTATGAGAAGAGGATGAAGAAGAAAGGGAAGAAAAAGGAAGCACCACCTGATGATGATGCTTCAGTAAACCAAGGGGTTGGAGGAGATCCTCCTGAGCCTCCATATTCACCTTCAAGTTCTATTTCTTCTTCCTCTGAGCATTCTCATCACTATCAGTATTCTAACCATAGAACCTCTTTTAAGAAACCATTATTAAATATTGATGTAATGTTTTACCTATGTTTAATGAAGATGTTAATCCTGAAAATATAGATAATTGGATCCGACAGGTTGAAGTATATTGATTTGTTCATCATATTGATGAAGAGGAAGTTAAAGTGCAACTGGCTTCTCTTCGGTTGGAAGGCACTGCTCTTGTATGGTGGGAAAGCAAGCTACAAGACAGAAGTAAGTGTGGTAATATTCTTTCCTCATGGTTAGAATTTAAAAGAGAGATAAGGAAGCAGTTCTATCCATTAGGGTATTTACATAAATCAATGATGGAATGGAAAACTTTGAGGCAAGGTAAAGGTCAGACTGTACAAATTTTCACAGAAGAATTTAGGAAGAAATCTCTTGCATTGAACATTCCTTTGGATTCTTATGAAACTTTAATGAAGTATATTTGCGCACTTCACAGTTATATTCATCATACTTTTACCTTGTTTAACCCCACTAGTATTGATGAATTTTGTTTGCAAGTCACTCACCTTGAGAATAGGGGGAAACATGTACAAGAATATCCCACAAAGAAACCTTCCAATTTCCCACACAAGACTTTCAAGAAGTTCAAGAGGAAGGACAAGAACACTGCTACAGTGATGAGAGAAGGAGGAAAACCATCTTGCACTCATTGCAAGAAGAGCAGTCACGATGAAGACCATTTTTGGAAACTACATCCAAAAAATAAACTAAAATAGTTCGGTGGAAAGGGGAAGACAAATATCGTTGCTACAGTGCAACAAGATCTTGGTTCCGAATCAGGAGATGAAGGAAATATCATAGCGGTTGGAGTACAAGGTAAATACTCTCTTCATGCTATTTCAAGTTCCAATAATGAATCTCAGATTGATGAACGAAAGAGGAATGAGTTATTTCATATACGAGTTGTATCTAAACATACTAAGATAGATACATTATTTGATCCAGGTTCCCAAGTAAACTTAATATTTGAAGCACTTGTCAAGAAGAAGGGTCTTGAAACGAATCCACATCTAAAGCCGTATCCTCTTTGTTGGGTATGTGACCAAGAAAAACTTAATGTCACCAAACAATGTAGGATCAAATTTTTTATTGCTTCAAAGTTGATTGATGAAGTGGATTTGGATGTTGTACTGCTTGATATATGTGGCATAGTGTTGGGAAGTCCTTATATTTATAATAGAAAATTAATCTTCTTTCGTCATGAGAACAAATACCACCTTACTAAGGGGGGAGTGGAATATATTGTTATAGCTCACAGCATGAGGGTAAATATGACACTTGTTGGTACCGGAGAAATGAAAATATTCATAACCACTAATGATAGATATGTACTCATGGTCATAAAAGAGAAAGATGTTGGGACATATGACGCTTTCCAAAGGTGTGATCCATCTTATAAAAAGGAATTAATTGATATTGTTTCTAAGTATGATGATATTTTCCAGGAACAAGATGGATTACCTCCTAAGAGGGAAATCCAACACGAGATACATCTTCAACAGGATTTTCCTCTTCCTAATGTGGCCATGTACAGGATGTCATATGTGGAGATGACAGAGATCATGAAGCAGGTATAGGGATTATTGGATCAAGGGGTCATAAGGCCCAATTCATCTACTTGTGGTTCTCTAATCATGATAGTGTCAAAGAAAGATGGCACATGGTGAATGTCTGTCGATTACCAAGATTTAAATAAAATCACGGTGAAAAATCGATACCCTCTTCCTCGTATAGATAATTTACTTGATCAGTTGAAGAATTTTGTTTATTTCACTAAGTTGGATTTCCACAGTGGATATCATCAAATAAGGGTTGCAAAACAGGATGCATGGAAGACTGCCTTTAAAACCAAACAAGGATTGTTTGAGTGGTTAGTTATGTTGTTTGGTCTTTCTAATGCTCCGACAAATTGCATGCGTGTGATGAATGAGATATTCATTCCTTTCCTAGATGACTTTGTGATTTTGTATTTAGACGACATTTTTGTTTTTGGCAGGACTCGGGATGAACATGTAAAGCATGTAAAACAAGTATTGGATACTTTTCAGAGGGAAAAGATGTATGTGAAAATGTATAAATGTGAATTTGGCAAGACTGCACTTGTGTATTTAAGTCATATTGTAGGAGGATGACAATTGAAAATTGATCCTTCCAAAATTGATGTAATTGTAAATTGGCCTAAGCCAAAAAGTGTGACCAAGATCCGGAGCTTCTTAGGTGCAGTCCAGTATTGGAGGATATTCATTCCCAACTTCTCCTTTATAGCAGCTCCTTCTCATGCCTTAACCAGTGTGAAAAACACTTTTCAATGGGAAGGAAAGCAACAAAAAGCTTTCAACATTTTGAAGGAGAAGATCAGAACCGCACCAGTATTAGCATTGTCGAATCTTCAACAACCTTTCAAGATCGAGACAGATGCCAGTGGATACTCTATGGATGCAATATTGATGCAATATCATAAGAATATATGTTACCACTCTATAACGTTTAACCAAGTTGTTGTTAACAATCCTACATATGATAAAGAGTTGTATGCATTAGTTCAAAGCGTAAAGAAATGGAAGCACTACTTGTTAGGGAAGGAAACAATTATACATACAGATCACCAGCCCTTATAGTATCTTCAAGAATAGACCAAACTGCAACAATATTGGCACTACAAATGGATGGGTTTTCTACAACATTTTCATTTGGTAATCAAGTACAAGAAGTGTACAAGTAACAAGGTAGCTGATATGCTTTCTAGACCTTCTATTGTTGCTTCTATTATTTTGAAGAATACTTCTTTATCTCATGATAGCTATGTAGAGAAATATGCCATCGATGAAGATTTTAAATAAGTATATGAGAATCTAACCCATGGTTCATAGGTACAGAACTATTGTCTGTAGGGAAAATTACCCTGTCATCTTGGGAAGCTATGTATTCCTACAAGTGAGCGAGTCCATGTAATACGAGAAGCTCACACATCTCTTGTGTCTCGAAATTTTGGGGTAGGAAAAACAATGGATCATTTGCAGAGGTTTTATTACTGGCCTCAAATGAAAGCAACTGTAACTAAATATGTAAAGGGGTGTGTGATATTTTCTACTTGTAATCCCATTAATAGAAAATCAGGGCTATACTCACCACTTCTTGTTCCATCCCATCCATGGGAAAGGATTTCCATAGATTTTGTAGGGGGTTTACAAATGACCAAAGGGGGTCATGATTATTTGTATGTCATAGTGGATAGGTTCAACAAGATGTGTATCTTGATGCCATGTAAAAAGCATATCACTGCTAAACAGACTACTAATCTCTTTTTTTAGTATGTTTGGGTTCACTTTGGGTTACCCATGTCCATTTTCTTAGATTGAGATACTTGATTCGTTGGAGATTTTTGGACTATCTTGTGGAGAATGATGGACACCAAATTGAAGAGGAGCATTGTTTTTCATCCATAGATCGACGAACTTGAAATGTTTTTAGCCTCTCATGATCATGGATTAGGATGGCGAAGTTCCAATACCTTCAGTTGATGAGTTTGCACCTGATTACTTGGATGAGTTATAGGAAGATATCATCCTTGACAGAAGGACGAGGAATTCACACAGGGGTGATGTTGATTATCTTCAAGTAGGCTTAAAGGGCACACATCGAAGTAGGGAAAAGTGGATTGAGAAGGACAAAGTGAGGGGACTCTTCCCTCACTTATCAATTGATTGATGAAATATTTTGGTGGTCCAAAAATATCTTAAGGGGAAGGCGTGATCCAAAAAGGTCCCAGAGAAGGCTAAGAACAACTCAAAACTCATAGAGGCAATAGAGGACACTCTAAATGGCTTCAGCAAACATAAAAAGAGAAAAAATTCAAATTTCCCAAAACTCAGTTAAAATAGAATGGTCACGAATAACATGTCACAAGATTTCTAACAGTGAAAACGTCTTGTCAAACAGAGTTATGGATCGAAAGATATAAGCGATCAAATTTTAGGTCAAACTTAGTCAAAAATTCAAAAGATCAAGGTGAAACATGTCACCACTGCAAGGGTGACATATGGAACATATGTAAATATGGCATTGAAGAGTGTTGAGTTGTCATGGAATGACATGGCCAGGTCATACAGGTTGATGGCAAACACGTGGGCGAATTAGGTGGTGAAAAGTGTCATTTTCATGGACAAATGTTATGGTGCCACATGGCCCAGTCATGGGATACCACGTGGCACCCCTCTAGTCTTTGGTATGTGAAAAAATTTATATGAATCCATAGGAGTCAAACCTGTAACCTCCTCAGCCCAAAGACCTTACATTCTCTGCGCTAGCCAACATACCACTATATAGTTCTTGTTTATAATATGAAAAGAATTCTCTTTGAGTTTAATAATGCTTCGTATGGGGGAAGAAAATGTCTAGGCCTTCATCCCAACCCTTGTTCCTATGCTAATCCATGCGACCATGTCCATCACCAATGGTCAAATGTAACCGCCCACCGTTTTAGTGACATATTCCACCAGTTTAGGTCGTTTGCCATATTTGGTAGTCGCTCTGCCATTTTTTAGCAGCGCACCAAAGTTTGTTGTAACCATATGTTTAAAAGGGGATTCTTGTGGGATTCGACCCCGAGACCTCTACCAACTAAGAGACTTAATATAACATCCACAACCAATGCACCAAACCTCTTCATCAATGCATAACTACCAATTTTTTGTATAAGAAGGGGGCCTCCTCCAGTGTATGAAATGAGGAGAACCAAGAGAGTACCCATATGGATTTTTGCATGGATTTTGAGACAGGGCATACATTTCAATATTTTACCAATCATTTATTGTAGAGATAGGGAAAAAAAACTGAGGCATGGGCCTAAAAGTGTTAGAATCGAATCGGGGCCTGAAGATAGTAACATTTAGGTAATTTGACACCATGAATGCAATGGTGATGTTAGTTTTATGATCTAAGAAAAGATTATGTAGATTAACTCCAGAATAAGGTATACTTATGTATTTTGCCCAATTCTTTTGTGGAGTTAATAAAATACCTACCCATTTGAGAGCAGAACCCAGAGAAGTAGTCCACCAGGGACGAACTTCGTTATCAAGTACTTTGTGTTCATATTGCATGCTTATGTCTCTTTCCTTTTGAGATTTTCCTTCTTTATGGTGTACTTTAGTTTACGCTCATTTAATACAATTATTTAATAAGTCACCTGAATAAAATATCCTAGATCACCAACCTATGCTTGTAAAGCGTAAACATACACCTACGAGCATACCCAGATCAGGAGGAAACCACATAATGAATTATGGAGTTCAGATCGATGGTTGAGGCAATTAATAATTTTTGGTAGTTTGGTATCTTGAAGTCTAAGGAAGGGGGTAAATTGAGCACACTGACACAAAGGAAATCACAAATTTACCCCTTCAATATAGGAACTATAGGATATGGGTTGCGTCTACAGGAATCTCAAGAGAATTTGGGAAAAGAGACCAAAAGGTGGAAAGACACCACAAGACTAGAAAACCAACATGCATAGGGTGATATCAAAGGAGAAAAGAAGAGTGCATGAGAACTAATGGTTAGTCACCAAGAGTATTATCAAAAGAATAAAGCATGAAGAAGCTCAAGAAGAATACTCTAAGAAGGAGTGAGTGAGCAGCAAGCTCAAAGGATAAGAGTGCAGTGAACGGAGTTGGTCATTGGTGTTGATTGAAGAAACGGAGGAAGTGGATATATTTCCTTGAATAAAATAGGAATCTTATCCAATTTTATGATGACCACCCTGGAATAGAGAAGACCTGGATCAAGACTGGAGAAATACAGGGCTACATATTGGTACTTATTGGAAATAAATCAACATTGTTAAGGCGAGGTCACTGAGGAACTGTATAGCAGAGAAGGGAATCCCAATATGCAGAGGAAATCCAGTTGATAAAATACCTGATAAAATTGTAGATACCCAGAGCTCAGTTGGAAGTGGGAAACTTATGATGTTGTTAGAGGAGGAAGGAGAGTAGGGTGAAATCATGGAGGTGGGTAACAGTTTCGTGACAATCTGATCTTCAAAAATTAGAAAAAAATTGTTTCGCCCGAACTAATATACTTTTTCGGCCGAAAGTTATTCTTTCAGCCAAACACTAGAACGTCAAATCAAATGGTACAGTGACAACACCCTCATTTTTCGTGTATTAATTTAGTCATATGGATTTTTTCCATCTGGCAATATGATTGTAGCCGAAAGATATTCAGGCTGAAAACTTCTTTCGACCGAAAGAACTATTCAGACAAACTATTCTTTCGAACGAAAAATTGTTTATATATTACCCACACAACGTTATTGTAATGTTTTCCCACTTGTTCTTGAGTGAGTGATTGTGAGTGATTGTGAGCGGTCTTTGTGTTGGGGTGGAGGTTGTGTTGACACAATCATTGTGTTGGCGGGCACAGTCATTGTGTTGGTGGGTGCGGTCGTTGTGTTGACGAGCAGTCGGGCTATTTTCTTGGTAGGCTGAGCTACAGGTAAGTTGTTTAGATTATGTTATGATTATGTTATGTTGTTTAGATTATGTTATGATTATGTTACAATGTTTAGAATATGATATGTTGTTTAGATTACTGTAATGTTGTGCTTTTATTACTGTAATGTTGCTTCTTTATGCTATTTATGAGTTTTTGTTTTTACATTACTGTTTTTCTAGTTTAGTACCCTAGTTTAGTTCTAGTTTAGTACCCGAGTCTCGCCAAGCCCCCACTGAAAAAATTCACCCCTAGAGACTATTCATTCATACTCTCCATTCAACAAACTCCTCTGAAATTCGCTATATCATTCACAGAGTATTTTTTTCTCTTTGGCAAAGTCTTATCGGTTTACAGGCCAAACCAACCTTAAAAGAGTCTGAGTCTTCCAACATTAATTTGTAGTATAAGAAAACAAAAATATTAAAATTAGCGTTAAAATCAGAAATGAAGAAACAAGAACCAAGCCCTCTATATGACTCCAGAATATTCAACTATAAGAAAAAACATGTGTATTTAAGCCTACATTCAACTATAAGAAAAAAATTATTAACCATTAGGAAAGCAGTCGATTTAAGAAAGAACCTGTGTATAAAAAGAAAAAGAAGTCTATTTAAGCTTGCATTATTGTACCATTAGGAAAGCACATAACAAAGTTTTATATTATGTTCTACTTCTATGTTAATCTGTTCATTTTGTGTGATATTGCTTGGCCATAAGGTTGGGCTCTCGCGACCAAGTCACAGTCCACTGGACTGTGACTTGGCCGTGGGAGCCAGCCTTGTGGCCAAGCAGTGGGCACCCCAAGGCTGAATAGTGTGCCCAAAACCTTTAAATTTCATTTTTATTTATAATTTATTTTTAACTATAATTTTTAAATTTTAAATTTAATTTATATGTCGTGCTTGCAATTTATAATTTTAATTGTAATTTTTAATTTCAATTGTAATTTTTTATTTTTTATTTTATTTTTTATTTAAATTTAAATTTAAATTTTAAATTATATGGTTAGCCAAGCCATGGGCACGCCAATGGCTTGGCCACAGGGCTAGGCCCCTGCGACCAAGTCACAATCACGGGTCCAACCCTGTGACCAAGTCGTGGGCACGCCAAGGATGAATAGTGTGTTGTTGTACACCCTAGTAAACCAATTTAAAAACAAAATTATTCAAATGGCATTTGGGTTGTGTGTTGTCCTAAAACTAGGCAGAAAAGATAGGTGACCAAGGCCATTTTGTGTCTAGCTTATTTTGAAATGTTAGAAATGTTTTCAAATCTTGATATTACCTGTCCAAATTAATTGTGCCTTTTATATTAGAAGTTTTCCACTTAATCTGACTAATTTGAAATGTTTCAACTAATTTCTTAATTTATTATTAATCTGCAGTTAATTGAACTAAATCAACTAAAAATAGATATAGATATGAGTAACCGTTTCATCAGTTTTCGAACTATTTGATGAACTTGTGATTAGTTTGTGTAATTGTTCAAAATATTAGATTTTGATTATAAAAAAGTTATAAAATTTTGTGCATAAATGTGTTATATAGTTTGGTACAGGTAGAAAAAATCTTTATGTTTATTTCAAATTTGTTAATATTTGTACATTCTGATTATAAGTGTTATAAAATTATGTGCATTTAATGTGTTATATAGTTTGGTATAGGTAGAAGAAATATTTATGTTTATTTTCAATTTGTTAAAATTACTATTTAGATTTTAGATTTGATATGTGCACATTTGTTTTTGTCCAGTTTAGATTTAAAGACATTATTTTATTGACTGGTAATAGTTATGGTCTATTAATTGACCACATAATTTATTAAGTGGTTTAATTCAAATAAATTTATACATATAAATATTCATCGTTCTTTCGGTTATATTTAAATATTATCAGACCAACTTCATTTTAATCTTTTTAATAAATTATATTACTTGTAAATACAAATATGTTATTATATTTCTTAAAATATAAATCTCTTCTTATATTTACAAATAAATCTATATATATATATAATGAAAAAAAATTAAGACATATTTTTAAATTTATTTTTAATAAATTTGAAAATAAAATAGGAAGACAATTTAAAAATTATATGTTTATATGTTCAAATTATACATGCACAAACAATAAATTTATAAACAATATAGAATTAATTGAAAATGGGAATTTGATATAGACATTAACAAATAATTTATAAACAATGTGGATTTAGTTAATTTGATGTAGACATTTCACAATCAAATATTAAGTTTTTAAATTTGATATACACATTTAACAATCAAATATTAAGAGTAAGCATTTAAGTGATTAGTCTATGCCTAAGAAGTCGGCCAAGAGCCGAATCTACTGTCTTTCACTCTGGTGTTAAAGAATTAGATTCAAATGCCTTGCTTTTCTGTGCATAGATAATCTCCAATTAAAATTGTTTGTGAATTGGCCGTAGGGGCTAGCCATGTGGCCAAGCCATGGGTACACCCATGGCTTGGCCACATGGTTGGCCCCTCGCGACCAAGTCACAATATGGATTTAGTTAATTTGATACATACATTTAACAATCAAATATTAAGTTTTTAAATTTGATATAGACATTTAACAATCAAAAGAATAGAGTAAGCATTTAAGTGATTAGTATGTGACTGAGCAGTTGGCTAGGAGCCGAATCTACTATCTTTCACGGGCATCTACTATCTTTCACTCCAGTGTTAAAGACTTAATTCAAATGCCCTTATTTTCTATGCATAGATAATCTCTTATTAAAATTAGCTATGAGTTGGCTCTGGGGGGCCAGCCTTGTGGCCAAGCCATGGGCATGAGCCACATGGCTGGCTCCCCGCAGCCAACTCACAGCCAATTTATTAAAAATTTCAAACTGTGGACAACTTTTTATTTCAAATGTTTTGTATTTTATAAAAATTTCAAATCTTTAGGAATTCAATTTATAAATCCATTTTTACATATGTAATATTAGAGTATCATAAGTTTCTTACAATGCCTTGTTTACTATTAAATTATATTAACTCTTTCGTAAGTTATGTTGTTTTCAATCTTTCAAGTTATTTTGTTTTCAATCTTTTTGCACTCGATGCTACAAAAAATTGGTTGTAGGTTTTTAATAATGTGAATCTAGATTATAAAATGTATTCAAAATATTTTTATGATATAAAATATGAAGGTTGTATGGTTTTAATAAAGTAAGTAGATTATAAAGTTTATTCAAAATATTGAGGATATTGAAGGAGTCCTACACATGAAATGATGTCCTTATTAGATGAGATTCTCATATTATAAATAAAATCCATGGGATCCCTTGATCTATAACACCTTGAATACCATTGCACCACTTCTCAACAAGTGAATGAATATGGTATGTTTGTTGCGTGTACAAGGATAAAATCCCCTCAATCCCTTAGACACCTTGCATTTATGAATGTCAATTTTCCCAAGGAGACAATTCCTTTGATTGTTGATGCAAGAAAAATAACATGGAATGTATTTCATACAACCACACTACTTTGGGCATGGATGGCCCTATATTTGATTTGATTCCCAGATATATGCTCCCTTAGTTAAGGCCTCAAACAAAAATTTCATTCAAAAACTCAATGATTAACATGATTATGTAATTCACTCCAAGTTTTGCATTTTTTTGTGTTCTTCATTTCATAACAAGAGAAAGAAATATCCATTACTAAGAGTTATTTATAATTGGACTAGATTGACAAAAAACATCTTGAAACCATCTAGTGAGACCTAATGATAATTGATAAGTAAATCTCCCCCTATGCTTCACATGTCCTACATATTGTCATGAGTCTTGGTCACATCTCTATGTAAGACATGAGTGACCTACTTGTGTAGATTTGATTTTTCCTTGAAATTCATCCAATCAACATTCATTGATTGAATTTCACTTTTTTCAGTTTCTAGAACAACCAAATTCAACACTCACTTTTGATATGACTTCTCTTCCAAACCATAGAATCTTGTCATAGTAAACTGCTAAAAAATGAACCAGTCTCCCACTTTGGTGGTCTTTTCCAAAGTCTCCCACTTTGATGGTCTTTTCCAATTGTAGTGACCCTTTGACTAAAGGAATAATTATAATGAATACTTTATTTTGGATAATAAAGTCTAATTTATAGAAATATAAGAGTCTTAGATGGGAACTAATTATTATACTCATTTATTACTTCACACATATTGACCAAAGTTATTGAATGCTTATCTTATTGATGATATTTATATTCATATAATATAACTTCAAATTGACAAGTTATTAATAAATTCATCAATAACCTAGACATTAGTAACTAATGTGTTTATTGAACCATAATATTGTATTCGTGTTGGATATGTAGGCATAGCTAGCGCATGCATATCCCACACATAGACGATAATAAAAAGCGATGTTCCTTATGCATATTTTTAAAACGTTCACAACTAAACATGCATACAAATAAATAAAGTAAATCAAACTTCAAATAATCCTCATTAAAGAAAGAATAATAATTCAACATTCATCCATCTTTAAAATTGAATTATTATAATTTAAACATGGTAGGAACTATGTGAGGAAACAAGGAATCACATATTGAATCCCAAATGTGATCCTTAATTGACTTAGAATCACCGCTCCTTTTAAACCCTTAATTCCATCTCACATCTCCCATCCCTTTCTTTGTTGAAATATGTTGGAGTTTTGACTATATTGATCTAACTCTAAATATAATCCAAATGTGAAAGCATCAAACCTTTCGACCTAACATCTCTAGTAGAAAGCTAGTATAACACCAATTCAACTAGTATAATCAAGTCAAGGTCCAATGGTACCAGTATAACACAAGGTTTGTTACTAGAAAAGACAGGTCTAAACGTTTGTTCATAAATTATGGTTGTGGAGTTTACTTCGGTTTTGTTAAAGAACAAATTCCTTACACCACCTTCGGGCCACTGAAACAAATCCCATTTTCTATTAATGTGCATGTAGTTGGATGTTCTTTAGTATGGTCATGTGGGTATCTAAGGATTTCTTGCATGATTTAGGAAATTAAATTAAAGGCTAGTCACATGATCAAATAAATAGTCAATTTGATGTTTGACTTTGCTTACTAGTGTGTTAAGTAGCCATGAGGGTGAATGATTATGTTACTTTCTTGTTCAATAGTGATTATTATGGGAATGGTCTCCTAAATATCACTAAAATTGAGAAGATAACAATAGAGGATAATCATGTTTTGTAAAATTATGTCTTAAAATTTTCAAATTTGTAGAAAGATATTAATTACATGTGTGTGTGTGTTATGATACACATGTGTTTTTTGTTGTATTCATGAGATAGAGTAATACACCTTCATAGTGTTATGAGATAGAGTAATATACCTTCATAATGTTATGAGGACCATGTGACCTAACACTAGTGATATAACCACTCATAGTAGAAACATTTTCCAATGAAAACCCATATCATATGGGAGTTTTTATGATAGAAATAACATTTTATCCCTACCTTCTAGTTAACAAAACTCTTCATAAGTAATGATTTTTCATTGAATTTCGATTTAATAGTATTTTTAATGGTATATCAATGTTATGTAGAGTGATCTCCTTCTCCATTCCCAAATGATTTAGCCAAGAATTGGCATCTTTATGCCAACCCCTATTAAGACATAGGTGGCTTTGACTAGAGTTTGAAGAAATCATAGGTAGCATATTTTATTTCATTTTAGTAGTCTCTTGTGCCTTTACATTAGGTACCTAGTTTTAGTCATTCTCTTAATGGGGAAATAACTAATTATACGAGGATAGGATAGGTTGTATGATATTAATTTTAAGATTATAAATTATAAACACTTTTGAATTTTCTCAGTATTTCTCCATGATTATATAGAAATGCTACAACCCCAATCTTCAAATCCGTATATCATATAACAAGATTGATGAGTGTCTCAAAATGGGTTTATTTGTTTCCCGGAGCCAAAATTCATACGATTTACAATTGTTTTCAAGGTCAAAATAGGTTTTCTTTCCTTCATTGATCCTTTTCTCAATGGTATATTTTCAATGAAACTTGTGATTAAGGTAAACTCCAAGATATTTATATGAAGAAAATTAATCTAATTTGTTATTGGCATGTATCCTATAAGTTTTTATTGGCATGTATCCTAAGGGTTAGCATATGTAGGTCTCAACTTCCATTAATTTTTTATTATATTTTACCTCCCTACGATAATGGTGTTATCCATATGGGATAGAAAGGGATAACTACCCTTTTTACAAGGATGCTTATGAAGCAGAAGGGAGGAGTCTTTGAAAAAGGTGGTAGGGAAGGTGATAAAAGTGGAAGAAAAGAAAGAGTGTGGGTTGGCTAATTGAGAGGAGAAATAATTATTGAAAATTGAAGAGGACTTAAAACTACTTTATGTGTTATTCACATATTACTTTGTTGTGTCCTCGATTGTCGTTGTTGTTTGTGAAACTTTGGACATGGAGGGATATCATGTTAGGTTTAATAATCAACAACAAATAAACTCAAAACTATATCAATCAAGGGAGTTAGGGAGTTTATAGTTAAGAAATACCTTAGTGGAAATATGGTTCCTTTATGTAACAATTAGGTATAAATCCCTTAGTGGAAATATGGTTCCTTTATGTAACAATTAGGTATAAATCCCTTAGTGGAAATCCCTTATTTTATAGTGCAATTAGGTCCCTTTATGTAACTTTAGGTGATAATAAAATATTTCATAGTTATGTATTTAGTTCAACCATATCCACAACTATCCAATAATTTGTACTTAAATATATCAAGTGATCCAACTATATAATATAAAATTTGCACAGTTCATATGTTATATAATGTAACATTATCCAATATGTGATTAGATAAGAGTGCAACACTCAGTAAAGAAAGATTTCTTATGTGCCAAGATTAAAGTCATAACAAGTTGACGTACAGTAAACAATGAATCCCAACCAACCATCATTTATTATACACTATAACAAGTAAACTATGGAAAATATATCAGAAAATATGGAAAATATATTAAATGATCGAATTTCAAAACAAAACATCCTAGAAAAGAATTTTCTAGATTACAAAGATAATGTAAGAATATCACCTAAACTACTCCATTAGCATCATTGTAGACATTTCCATTTGGAACCATTAATTTTGTGACAATTAAGACTCACTCAATTGCATCTTCTTCAAAATATATACACCATTAAAACTCACATTACTATTTGTAGAAATAGGCTTCATTACCACCATAAATTTTGTGACAATTAAAAATCACTCAATTGCATCTTATTCAAAATATATATCCCATTAAAACTCACATTACTATGTTTACAATAGTTTACGATGCACTTACATTTGAAATTATTGTCATGATTGCTCTCAATCAATGTGAATTTCCACCTTATATGACTATATTTTATCTAGATTTCTAACTCTAACTAAGCCTCACAAATATTACATTTGTTCTACCTCATCTTAATTTATATTAGGAATACGAACAACCCTCAAACCCATCCCATGTAACATGACAATAAAGGAATTAGTATAAAAACTCAACGACATTTAAACAATGCTAATGGTAAGTTTAAAGCAATGGCATATAATCCATGTTCATGCAAGACCTTCACCTCGTCGTGATTGAAACATGTTGATGTTATTAGTGGGTGTGTGAGGTTATTAAGATTAAACTCTTTGTTTTGGGGATTCTAATGCATTGCATTATATGTGGTCTTTGTGGATCCAACCATAGGTAACTTTTAAGGAATCTTAAAGAAATTTTCTAATACGTTTTTATAGTGGATCCAACCGTAGGGAACTTTTATCGATCTAATGAGGCGGCAAAAGTCAGAGGTGATGGGCCCTTATAAATGGGAGGCAATAAAAAATAGAGCTTCAAAAGAAGACATCATTTTGATGTTCAACTTCAAAGATGGGCCAAAGAGAAATATGTTGAAGGTGTAATATTTTAAGCACCCCGACATTGCAGGACATCTGTATAACAAAGTTTTTGTGGCTTATGGAAAATTGTCGTGGAACGATGAGGTTTCACTCTATTTTGCAAGACATTTTTATGTAGAGTTTTTCTTGTACATGCACCCTGATTATACTAGTCTATCGTGCAATTATTATGGTACTGGTAAAGGATGAACATATGATCGCAAAGGGGCATATCGAAATGCAACATTGCCGAGGCCTCCACAACCTTTAATACCCTACCCAACAAAGGCATTTTCTTCACATTCATATTTGAAAGCTACATCAGAGGTTGGCAAAGAGGCTAGGAATGCAATCAAGGCAAATTTGGAAGTGATTTTTTATGGTGTTGATGTTAGCATGAACCATCAGTGAGTGGAAGCCAATTCTCTGGCTACATATGTTATAAAACATATGCGGAGTTAGATACCATGTCAGCAGAAGATGTTTTGGAGTATGAAATTTTTTTTTATGATAGTTGGAATAAGGTCATTTAGAATGATGACCCGAACAACAGATTGGTATGTGTTCTAGTTAGTAAATGTTTTACGCATTTTAAGATAGTTTACTTCTAATTCTATATTTATATATCATTGTATCTATAGAAATAATTGAATTGTTATTGCCACTAATTGTAGTTTGAAGATATGTTAAATGAATCTCGAGTAAGTAGGGGACTTGATTCCACAAGTTTAAATTGGATGGGTTGAATCAGATATGTGTTTTCTAATAGTTGTTCAATCTCCAATCTTTTGAATAAGAGATCAACAACATTTATAATTTTGTATAAATGTGAGCACATTGAATCCTAGAATTAGTTCTTAGTTGTGTTGTTCAAGATCCCTATTCCATCTCCTACTACTTGGGGAGGCTTGTCTCAATTCTCATTAGGAGAGTTTGAAGAGGGTGGGAGTTCACAGGTATCATTTAGTGTGTTAAAATAATTTAAATTTAATGTGTTATAATCATTTAAATTTAATTTTTCAGATTTTCAAATTTGAATTGTGTTATATAGGCTAATGTGGATAGAGACTACCTGAGAGTGTGCTTGGGAGGAAGATTGGGATTGAGGAGGAAGCAGAGGAAGCACCCAGATTTGGGAAGGATGTGTCCATTTAGGATGATTCATAAATGTATGTTTTTTACTTTTATCAAATTTTTGTTTTCTCAAATTTTTAGTTTAACCTTTCCTATTCAAAACTTTGATCAATTATTTTGAAATATATAGAACCCCTAGACAAGATTTTCAAATATATAGAACCCCTAGATAAGTTTATCGTTGTCTTCAATGGTGTACATTCAAACTTATTTAAGGTTAGATCATGATGAAGACCTAATTTTTAACTTGAACATTTGATTATTTGAGAACAAACTCTATTCCACATCAGAAAAGAGAAAGTTTCTAAATTTTCTTTGATTGCATTCCTTGTTTTCTTGTCCAAGAATGGCGTAGTATGGACATTTGTGTTTTCTACATACAACGAAGTGAATTCCTTCTTGCCAGGGTATTGTCAAACTCTTAACTAAATTGGTTACTAATAGAAAAACTAACATTCAATTAGATTTACAAATAACCTCACATATATTGTATATGTGAGATAACTCACACATAATTTCAAAGAGAATTTGATTATATATAATATGAATACATCTCATTTAAATGGTTTTTGAAGAATGACTTAATATACATGTGCATATTTGTGTTTTCTTCATGTGCATGCAAGATTATATGAGAACATCTACTCCACCGTAGAAAGAGGAGATAAGTATTTTTTGGAAGAATGGTTTTTAAAATGGAGATTTGTGAATTTTTTTAGATATAATTAGTTTTTTGGAAGAATGGTTTAATATGGATATTTATGAGTCCTTTAGTTTGAAAAGGCATCATGGAATTTGATTATATGACCACTGCAGAAGAGGAGAGACATATTTTACTATTGAGGGGATTAGTATTTAATTGTTGTGTAAATATGATCAAATAACACCACCTATGATGAGAATTTTTGAAGGATTTGAGACCTTATCCACAAGGAGAATTTCACCTGAAGGATTTGGGGCTTTATCCACAAGGATATAAGTATTTCATTGGAAGAATGACTTAATATGAAAATTTGTGAATTTTCTTCATACACAGTTCTATATTTATTTTCAGATTATTATCTAACTCTAACTCACAATTTGTTTTACCAAGAACACAATAACATCACCTGGGATGAGAATTTCACCTAAAGGATTTGGGACCTTATCCACAAGGAGAATTTCACCTGAAGGATTTGGGACTTTATCCACAAGGAGATAAGCATTTCATTGGAAAAATGACTTAATATAGAGATTTGTGAACTTTATTCATACACAGTTCTATATTTATTTTCAGAATATTATCTAACTCTAAATCACAATTTTTTTTACCAAAAACACAATAACATCACCTGGGATGATAATTTTACTTGAAGGATTTGGGACCTTCTCCACAAGGAGAATTTCACCAAAAGGATTTGAGACTTTATCCACAAGGAGATAAGTATTTCATTGGAAGAATGACTTAATATGAAGATTTGTGAAATTTCTTTATACACAGTTCTATATTTATTTTTAGATTGCTATCTAACTCTAACTCACAATTTTTTTTACCAAGAACACAATTTTTCTCTTTAAATTTTTTTAAGATTTTAGATAATATTTAAAAATTGTTTAAATCATGTATGATTAATGTGGAGAATAAATATCTTAAATATGTTTAACTGCGGTTGGGTATATTATTATTTATTATTTTTTATTTAATATTTAGTTATAGTATATATGTTAATATGTGGTTTTTTTTTATTATTATTTTTTTTTATTATTATAGATGTCTAAATTATATTTTGTGGAACATATGTTTACAATATATTTTGTGGTAAAGAGTATGTTGGAGGACGAGACTTAACTCTTTTGGTATGTATGTCAATTTTCTTTTAATCACATTTTTTGAATTATGTATTGTTTTGCATGTTTGAATTGTAAATTTTTAAATTTTGAATTATGTTGTTTTTGCAGGTTTGAATTGCAGTTATGAAGTGATCTGTCTTAAAGAAATGGATTAGAGTCTAGAATTTTGGAGATAAAAGTTTTATTTTTTGTTGTCATCCTAAAATAGATGTGAAACCTCAAAATATCAATTATTGTTATAATTTTGAAATTCAAGATATCAATTTATTGTATCATATTTGATTTCTGAAAGTTGATGGAAAAAAAGTGGCAAAATTGTTAGTAATGAACTAATGTTTTTTATATTCTCCTTTTTACAATGCATTAAATTAAGAAAACTCTTAAATACTCTTTTGCTATGTATTAATTTAAATGTTTCATTTTATGTTCACTTTGGACTCTTAATAATATGATTTTATTGACATATCATAAAATAATTTTGGTAGAAAAATTTTAGCAGAAAAATTTTGTATTAAAAGATTTTTTTTTTTATAGTTACTAATGACCCTATTGGTTACATAGATGCACTTAACTAATACAAAAAACTAAAGAAAAAACTAAAGGAAAGATAGGCATATGAGATCTGCTAAATAAATGAAAAGAAAAAATTAGAGTGTGAAATAATAAAAGAATGTGTTGTTATTTATCTATTTAAGAATATGCAAAGCCAATAATACACGAATATGTTGTTGTTTATAAATACTTCCATTAGACCTTTATTCCCTTGAAAATCACAAAGTTTGATATCATCTCCTCATCCTTATTTACTCATGAGGTTTTTTCATTATCCACTAATGAGCTCTCAATGACATCTAGATATAACGGTGCTCAAATGTGTGTACTCCAAATTGATATCATGAGATGAATACATGTTTTTTCCACTCAATTATTCTCTTTTGTTATTCTTGCTTTTTTTCTTAACATGGAATTAGATCCATTTTGAAGATATGTTTATAGCATAAGAGCCTCTTTGACTCCTAAGGAGCCTCAGAATTTAATGGTAGTGTTTCATGGGAGGCCATTGAAGAGCCAATGATGAAGTGATGATGATAAAATTGCTCCATGGTAGTGAGCCATCAGAGAATAATGAAATTGTCTACACCAACAAAATTGTAGTTCTACATTAATTTGAAGGTGCATGGCATAAACAAATTATTTGTTATCTTAGTTTGTATTAAAAGTAATTTACAATATATATTTTTGCATAAATTTGTTATATTTTTGTTATTCAGTATCTATTGTAGATATGTTGTACATATCCATGTATTATAGATCCACTATTGTAGATGAAAGGGATTATTTCCATTATAAGAAATAGCTTTCAGAAACCAAATATTCTAAGAAAACCATGTCATTAAATTTTGGCCTCTCACTAGGAGGTCTAATATATAACCGCCTAGAGTAATTTGAAGACAAATAAATCCATCAAAAATTAATCTCCCATTGTACCTTACATTATTATTGTCTTTATCTTTTTTTCATATGGTCCCCTCTCTTGTTCTCAATGTTGTAATTTCGCCTCCAACTTGTTGTTCTAATTCCAAATGAATATACAAGACTGTGATATCTACATCTAAGGGAATAATATTAGAATTTGACAATGTACTTGAATATTTTAGAACCATGAAAAACTATGATAAACACCTCAAATAAAAAATATATAGTATTTGAATCAAGATATTGAACTGTCATGATATGAATGGCTCAATATAGTGACTTCAAGGAGAGAGTACACATTTCTCCTTAAGGAAACACGTGATTATACTATCACAACAATTCTAAACATGGTAATGTTGCCTCCAATCACATGAAATGATTATATGAAATCCATAGGTATTCTCTCCATGAATGTCTCTCCCACTTCCACCCAAAGTCTCATCTAGATCAAAGCAATAGTTCAAACTAAGTCTCAATATATTTGAATACAATCCCACAATTTTGTGACTCATGGTGATATATTGTCTCGTAAATCATGGATCTAGAGCAACACACTATGATTGGATGCACAAAAAATTCCATGCATCATTTGGAAAAGAGCAACTCCATTGACAAATAAACTCCAAGCATTGTTGGAACATAGATATAGGACACCTTTTTTTCACCGAGTTCAATTGGAGTATCCCATGTGCATAAATCCACTACAATGAGAAAAGTAGTTGTACAATTTTTTCCCCAATATTATTATAACACATACATGAGTAAAAGGAAAAGTATTTGTTTATACGAACCACTATCTACAAAAGAATACAAGTAGTTTAAAATATATCTAGTGTTGATTATTTGATTTGTTAAGTTAATGAGGTACATGATTTTACTTTAAATAATGTATTCAAACACATGGGTTTGAGAGTAGAATGTGTGTAAATGTTGGGTTCTAGACATTGAAACATTGAAGGCACACATTGCTACATTTTGTTCCCAAACCTTGTGAAAGTATAACTTTGTACAAGGGTTCTTAAGACAATGTTTGTGTCCTTGAAGAAAAGTTTGTAATTTTTTAGTAAAAATTACAATGATAAAATAAAATGCTCAATTTGATGTGACAACAAAATAAAACCTTAAAATAGAAGAGATGATCAACTCTTCTTTAATTTTATCATAGTCATTAAAAAAATGCTCAAAGCTAGAAGAGATATTCACCTCAAGGTTCATATACCCTTAATAAAACAAAATATCAAAATGAAAGAAATGAACTTTTAACTTTTCTTTAATTTTGAAAACAATAATTAAAAAATATATATTCAAAATAAAAGAGATGTTCAATTCAACTTTAATTTATATAATGCTCTTAAAATAAAATAAAAATCGGACTGAGTTAAAATTTAAAGCAAGATATTATTACAATAGAAAATATAAAATATGTTTAACTTTTTTTAAAATTAATGCAATATTATTAAAACAAAATGAAAAAAGTAGGTGTTCAAAGGAAATGGTGTTTAACAATTTTTTAGTTTAAAATAAAATGCTCACAATACAAAAGCTATACAACTCAATTTTGATTGGTGTAATGCTGATAAAATAATTTTGATTGGTGTAATGGTTGAACCATATTTTATCTGTGTTTTTTAAGAATGATCTAGATTTTTTTATACATAGCCTATTTTGAAATATGGTTGAAATTTGTCAAAACAAGTCATTAAATTCTGGAATGTACTTTCAATATAAAATACAAAATTATGGAATGTAAATGTGTCACTTGTTTAAAAACATCATAATGGTATTCCATCTTCAATTATTCGTTCATGATTGACTTTGGACATTTTCCATTTTCTA